>JALPQD010000026.1:4623819-4723819 GCA_023101885.1 Typhlomys cinereus
TAAAGGGTGAAATGCATAAATTTGTTAAACATGTATGAAAGTGTTAAAGGATAAAAAGTCTAAATGACGAAAAGGGAGATTTTCTGTGGAAACACTCTGCAATGAATTTGAGTTGGAGCTCACCATTTTGTGCCCCTGATGAAATATCAAAGCAGCAGTGGTCGTCCACAGCTGACAGCACCATTAAGCTAGAGATGGTCACATATCACTTGCCTCATAACAAGAGAGCAGAGTAAGCTGGGAAAAAGTGGAACCAAGTCTAACCAAACTCTGGACCCAACAGCCAATTTACAGTAAATACAAAGAACAAAGGAGCTTGTTCAACAGTGTGGCTGGAATGCCATCAACAAAACCCACACTGTAGGGAGTAATCATAGAAATCAAGGGTTTCCTGAACAAACTGGAAGTAAGAAAGAGAGTGAAGTAAGTAGCCAATTACATTGTAGGACATGTATGTGTCCTAACTCAATCTAGGGAGACATAGAGAAAGAGAGAGAGAGAGAATGAATTATAAATCTTAATACTGATTCTAATTTGACAGTGAAGAATCCCTGAGGTGTGTGTGTGTGTGGTGTGTGTGTGTGTGTGTGTGTGTGTGTGTGTGTGCATATGTGTGTGGGGTGTTTTGCATGTAGGTGGGTGTGCATGTGTGTTTGAGTATGTATACCAAAGGGCACCTGAGTGTGCATACCTGTGGAGGCCCAAGGGTGACATTGGGAATCATCCTGGATTGCTCTACTTCCTTATTGCTTTGCTTTGGGCTTTCCCAAGGCTCAGCCTTTCAGGGCCAGAACTAAATAAAGGCTGTTGACATACCCACCCACTATTTTTACATTGAATCAGAAGATCCAAACTCAGGTCCTTTTGCTTTAAAATCTTTTCGCAAGTAGAATAATATAGGAAAAAGATTCCAAGAGTAGAGACTCCTATGATATGGAGCAGGCATGATAATGTACAGCTTTATTGGAAAATAAATTTTTCCTTGTTTGAAAAATTCTAGGAAAGCTTTTCAAAAGAATGTAAGATGCTTCACATCAAATAGCAGCTAAAAATCGGACATGGATTCATGAATGTAATAGTTTTATTATATTTCTCTACCTATAACAGGCATTTGTGAGCATGTATGTATTGGAGGTGTGCTTCGTGTGTGCACGAGGGCACTTGAGTGTGTGTGCCTATAGCAGCCCAAGGGTGATAATGGGAATCATCCTGGATTGTTCTTCCACCTTTTCGCTTTGCTGTGGGGTTTCCAAGATTCTGTCTTCCAGGTCTAGAACTGCAGGATCTACCTGGCATTTCTTACATGTAATCTGGGGATTCCATGTGAAACTCATGTTCTTTCACTTATGAAGCAAAGGGTTTAACCATGAGTCATCCTCCCAGCCCTGGAGTAAGCATTCGATGCATGTTAGCTAATGTAATTTTTTCAGCACTATGAAACATTATCCCCAATTTACAGATTAGAAAATAGAACAAATAAAAAAAGAGGTTAAGATTACCCAAACAGAAGGCAACAGGGACACGATGTAAACCCAGTAGTTTGGCTGCAGAGTTTTCAGGAGGACCGAACTTAGTCATGGGACTTATGTCATTATCCACCCAGAAGTACTTGTGGCAAAAAAGAATGAGTGCCTGAGTACTGCACTTTGAAACTGCCCTATGACTTCAGGTGAGCTACCAACTGTGAGATCCTGTTTGTTTCGCTGTAAATTCCGGGTATCCTGAGCTTTTTCACGCCAGGACTTCTAACCCAGCTGATCATGATTTGTAAGAGATGTTGACCTGAATGAGAACTAGATTCAGAAAGGAATTAAAAAGGAAATTCAAGATTTCCTGAAAGCGAACGATAATGAAAATACAACTTACCAAAATCTCTGGGGACACGATGATGAAAAGCTTTCCTACGAAGACGTAAGTTCATAGCTTAATGCCTACATCACAAAACATGGAAACATCCCCCCCCCCGAATAAAAGTAATAAAATGCAGCTTAACGCTTTAGAGAACCTCGGAGCAATCTGATCCCAAAGTAGTAGAAGAGAGTACGAATTAGCACAATAAGGGGAGAATTATATTGAAATCGAGATTAAGAAAACGAATTAGAAGAAAAATCACCAGTCAAAAAAAGGGCTGGTTCTTTGAAAAAAATCCATAAGATTGATTACACCCCTAGCTAAAATTAACCAAAAGCAAGCGGGCGAACCCAAAATTACACAAAATTTAGAAATGAACATGGAGTTATCACTACTGATACTCAAGAAATCCAGAGAATTATAAACATGATATTTCAACAGCTTATACTATGTGAAGTTTGACAACACAAAGAGATGGATGAATATTTCTACGTAAACACAACTTATCTAAATTGACTCAGGAAGTGCTGAATTATTTAACTAGTCCTATAACATATGAGGAGTAATCTTGCTTCTTCCCACCAAAAAAAAAATTGTCTGGGACCACATGGATTCATCACAGAGTTTACCCAGACAGTTAAGGAGTTAATAACACCATACTCCTTCAAACTGTTCATCAAATAGCAAAGGAAGGAACACTACAAATTCCTTCTATGAAGCGGAAATACTTGTTTAATCCCAAAAACCCAATAAAGATTCACTTAAAAAAGAAAACTATAGGCCAAATCTCTTCTGATGAACAAGGACGCAAAGATTCTCAACACAACGTCTTAGCAAATCGTCTTCCAAAACATATTAAAACAGTCATTCACGGGGACCAGGTAGGCTTCATCCCGGCACACACGTTGGTTCAAATCAATAAATATACTTCATTTCCTGTTAAAACCAGTCCACAGTCCAAGGACCCCTGATACTCTCGATAGATGCCGACAGGAAAAGGGAACAAGCTTTTGGACAAGATTCAAACAGCCTTTTTTATGATAAAAACGCGAGAGACTGTAAGAATGGAAGGAAACTATCAATATAATTAATAAAAAGCTGTATACAACACAAGCCACAGCAAGGATTATGTTCAATGGGGAACATTGGAAGGCTTCCCACTTCGACAGGAACCGAACACCGGGCTGTCCCCTCTCACCACTTCTATTCAATTATTGTACTTGAAGTTTAGCTGAAGCCATACGACAAGAAAAGGACCATAAGAGGGATTCAAATTGGCCAAGACGAAGTCAAGCTATCCTATTTGCAGATGACATGATCTTTATACTGAGTTGATCCCAAAAACTCATCAGGAAGGCTCCTTGAACTAATGAGAAGTTCCAGCAGGGTGGCCGTAGGATACAAAATAAATGTACAAAAATTCAATGCTGAGCCTTCCTATATGCCCAGAACTGAAAAAGAAGTGAACAAAGCCCTTGAGAGAACCATCCCATTACTAGTCGTTCCCCTAACAAATGCACAATACCTTGGTATAAACCCTACCCAAGGAGGGTAAAGACCTTTACAATGACAAACTTTAAAAACCCTAAACGAAGAACATAGCAGAAGACACCAGACGGTGGAAGGACCTCCCCATGTTCCTGGACTTGCAGACATCAACATCATTAAAAAGGACCATTCCTACAAGGGCAATATACAAATCAAACTGCTATACCAATTAAATCCCACAGGCAATCTTTAAATTCATAGCAATCTCAAAATTCATATGGAGGCACAAAAGACCCAGGATAGCAAAGACAATCCTAGTAGTAACAAGAACATGCGGAAGTTATCACACCATAACAAACCTTACGTCTTACTACAAATCCATAGTTGTAAAAACACAGCCCAGTATTGGCTCCAAAATAGACAACAGTCAAGGTTAAGGATTGAAGACCCTGAGTATAAGCCCACAAAAGTATAGCATTTGGTCTTTGAACCGGGCCCCGACGAACGCATCCAATTGGAAAACAGACAGCATCTTCAACAAATGATGCTGGCAAAAACGGATTCCACATCAGAAGATTGAAGCTGGGACCCGTACTTCTACATTACAGACTTAATTCCATATGGATCAAGGACCTTGATATCCAGGCCAGCGACTCATAAAAACCTTGGTTGAAGGGATATGGAACTCCCTCGACCTTGATTGGGCTAGGCCAACCATTTCCAACAGGACCATCCAAATGGCACAGTTCACTGCTACCAACTCTCACAACAGTTGGGATCTTGTGAATTTAAGAGCTTCTGTTCCGATAAAGAGATTGTGTACATAGAGCCTCAAAGAGGCAACCACAGACATGGGAGAAATCTTTCACTAACCACATATCGATAGAGCTCTACTGTCCAGCAGTGCCAGTCTACATGTACATTAACTGATATTTCACTTCTTAGTTCCTTGTCTTTCCTGTTTTCACAAACTATTTTGATGGCAACCTGAACTCTTTGGTGTGGTATGGTTAGGATGCATGGAGAAGCTGCACCTACAGATTCCTTTCTGATACCCACCTGAGATTATGCAGTTGCCTCTGAGACACAACATACTCCTAATCAGCTCTTAGTCAGAGTACTTTAGGTCATGCAGGTTACATTGAATCTTACTGCTCCAAGAATAGTTTTTCCTTCCTTCTGCAGTGTGGAAGTTCTCTGGGTTTCTGTCCCCGTGGATCTTTCCACATACTCAAAACTGTCTCTAAAAGAACTAAGGCAGCAGTGCATGTCTGTTGAATTTATTTATTTATTTATCTATCTATCTATTTATATTTATTTATTTAGTGAGAAAGGGAGTGTTGCACTTTGCCTTTGTTGATAATAAATGCAGGACCAAAGAACTTAGGGGAACAAGTCTTACAAGTCTCGATTCTTGGTTACAGTTTTTAGTCTAGCTTGACAGGAAAGTTCATACTAATATCAGGAGGAAAAGGAACTGGTTATACCATGTCCACAGGACTTGCTGGGAGAGAGGCAAACCCTACCTGCCAAAGTTGGCTGAAGAATGCCAACTTACTAAAACGGATCCCCTTTTTATCCATTTGTCCAGGGAATGGTATTACACACACTCACACACATATATATATAGAGAGAGAGAGAGCACAGGAAAAGAGCAAGAAAGAGAGAGGTCGGGCATGTGTACCAGGACACGTAGAGATCAGAAGACAACTTTCAGAAGTCTGTTCCCTCCTTCCATCATGTGGGCTCTGGAGATCAAACTCAGGTTGGCAGGTTTGTACACAGGTGTCTCACTGAGCCACCTCACCAGCCCCCAGGCTATACTTCTATCTGCTAATCCATCTCCCGCTGTATTAATCAAGACTTTTGCTCCCAGTCAAAACCTAACTTGGAGCTTATGATGGTGGCTTCTTCATCTGAAGACCCTCAGCCAGTTCTTAATGTCTCGTTTCATCTCATGAGTACTCATGTTGAGGTCTAATCTGAACGTTTAAATCCAATCTGAGTTACTTAAAATTAGAGAACTGACAAGTGTTTTGATAATGTTCAGATGCAACCTCTGCCCCCCAAGGGGACAATTTCTTAATTCTATCTAAACTGCCATCGGCTTTGTCAGAAGTAACTTACTTTTTAGAACTGTGGCTCATTCAAATTACAGTTCCCCTAGCCATTGATGTTCACTTTTTCTTCCAGTGTTTCTGACACCGCAATAATGTTAAAGTCAGACTGAGTGGGTGTATTGCTGCCCGGCACATTTGCGTGTGAAAGTACACTGCTCCACGTGTGAAAACAGCCAAAGAGACCGAAGGGGTTCTTCAGTCTCAAATGAGATTTGCTGACTATCTCTATTCAGCACTATTCTCTTGGAAGCCATGTGCCAAGTCTTCCACTGTAGCATGATGCTGATTCCCAGCTATAACCCAGCAGCTTCGCTCTTGCCTTAGAATCTTTCCTTGATGTTTTCTTTCCATCATCACAGTTCTGGGGCATCTTCTTGCCCTGAGCCTGGCTGGGCTTAGTTGTCATGCCTCCAGGGCATCTTGTATGCTTTGGCCTTCAGAGGCCCCATCCAGACAGAGGGTGAAGATTCCAAACTCTTTCTTACATTGTTTCTCCCTTTCTCAGTCTTGAGGTTTCCAACAGAGTGCATCTTTATTCAACTTCCTCTGGGACTAGGGGAATAAGGTAAGGTACACGCTATCACCTATGGGTATTGTTGGATCTGGATGCTTCTACTTGAGTGATTTTGTGGGTTTCTCAGAAACAGACCCAACAAAAATATCCCATGGAATCCCCAGATAACAGCTGCTATTTCTGTTCTGCCTTTGGCCCTGGGTTCCAGGGCATTACCTGAAGCTGGATGCCATGAACTCTGCTGGAAATTTTGGGGGAAACCTATTTCTTCTGTGGACTTCAATCCAGCTGCAGCGCCCTATTCCTACAGAAGGTGGCTCATTCTGGGTGCAGCGAAGAAATGTAGCTTTACCTCTCCTGCTACTTGTGACAAGTTAAGCAGCTTCTATCTCAGATGAAGTGCTTCAAGCTGTTCTGGTCACAGCTTCTCACATAGCCCACAGGCTTCCCTAACTCCAAGGAGACCAATCGAACTCTCAACACAAGGTCCTAGAAAGGGGCAAAGGGAAGGACACGGCGTCCCAGTAGCTCTCTAGGTGCTGCATCTTTCTCCCCTGAACCACCACGAAGGCTAGAGAAACATCGTCACTGTTTCTCAGCAAGGCCTGCTTGGAGGGTATGGTACCTTGCTTCTGTTGGGCTGCTATCCCAGAAGGCCGCAGGGTAAATAATTCATCATGGACAGAATTTCCCTGGATTATTCTGGAGGATGTGAAGTCTATGATTCAGGAGCCAGCATCTGGCAAGGCCTATTTCAAACATCAACCCATTGCAGGAGGGCAAGGAGAGGAGGAGAGAGGCAGAGGGAAAGAGGCACAAATTCATTCATTTATAAGGAACCCACTCCCATGGTAACAAAGCCCTCTCACAATCACAAACTTAATCTATTCATGCTGCAGCTTCCAAGTTGCCTTGCTGTGAGATTTCCTAGGCTTTTCTTTCCAGGATTGCAATTACAGGCTACCACCATATCTGGTGGGCATTTGTACACAGGATCTTGGGATCCCAACTCAGGTCCTTTTAATTTCAATTAAAAGTAAAACTTTAACCCCGAGCCATCTCCCCAACTTTGCTTTTATTTCTTGGTACTGCTGCACTGGTAGTTAAATTTCAACATGAGTTGGGGGACACTCAAGTGACAGGTATGGGGCACTTGGGTGCACACTGCATTGATTTCGGTATTTAGGGTCTCTGCTTAATCTGAGATACAGAAGATACAGCTCTATATCCTGCCACATTAATAGTGCCACCTCTGGCTCCCTCCACCAATACTTAATGGTATAGCATCTCCTATCATTTGATTTGGTTTTGGTTTTTCCTTCCTTTCTTTAACTGATTGATTCTTTGACAACTTTGTGCATGTATATAATACATTCTGGTTATACTCACTTTTTTTTTAAACATCATTTGGCTCTTGGTGCATCTTTATACACAGCTGACTTTTTAACCTAATAGCTAATCACCTACATATTTTTTCTTTTCCATTTTCATAGGTGTGGGGGCAAGACCATGAGTTGATGCATGTTCACATGGGTGTGTGTATCTATGTGTGGGAGAGAATTTGGGCACATAGTATATATGCATACATGAGAACATTGGTATTGGGAATCATCTTTGATTGTTTCTTCAACATACTCTTTGGAGACATGGTCTTTAATCAAACCCAGAGTGTCCCAGCAGGGCTAGTCTGGCTAGTAAGCTTGTTCTGGGGATCCCCCGTATCCATCTTCCAACGCTGGAATTACAGGCAGTTTGCTACACTTACTTGGCATTTTACTTGAGATCTGAACTCTGGTCCTTTTGCTTGCACAGCAAGCACTTTAACCACTGAGCCATCTCCAGCTGGTATCTGCATTTTAACAGACTGCATTTAAGTCACTCACTGTGGCATTGACTTCCTCCTGCTGTTTTGTTTTCTTTTCTCCATGCTTTTTAGTTTATTCTCTCATCCTAGTTGTCACTCACTCTGTCTTCATTGGATGAAGTTTTATTTACTTATTTTAGTTTTCTTTGTTCATATTTTTTTCTTAAGAGTCTGAAAATTGTGCAGTTTATTTCTCTTTCCTAGTGACTTCTCTTACTATTTTAACATTCACATATTTTTAATGCAAATCTAACATGCCTGGCATCATCAATATGCCCTAAACAATTTAAGAATGCTAACAAGCATTCACTGTTTTCTAAAGTTGAACAAACTCTCCCCATCCCGTGTGTGGGTTAAGGTTTTCTTGTGTTTTTATTAAAGAGTGTTATGTGTCTTTTACAATCTATGCTGGTTTCTAGGCTATTGGGCAATTATATAATGTTTTCACAAACAGACCTTAAGCACTTGCCCATCTTCCTTTGACTCCACAAGCTTTCTTTTGCTTTGACATCTGTCTCTATGCATTTTAAGTGGCTATCACCGGGGAGATTCGAAGGGTAGCAGGGAAGACCTGTGGCCAAGCCTTAGCTCCAGTCCCTTTCTGGGGCAGACCATGCTCAGAAGGACAATCTTCCTTTGTTCCCAGACCTGCTCTCATCTCAACATGGTCCCGACTTCTATCCACTCTTTCACTGTTTTCCTTGCCTGCGCTTTTTATTTACCTGGTGACTTCAGCATAAGATTCGTGAAGGTGGTAAGTTTCCATGTTCCACCCACCTGGCTGAAGTAGCCTCACCTTCAGCTCCTACCCAATGACCCCCTCTCCCCGGAATCTTAGTCCCCAGATGAGGTAGAAAGTCATTTGGTCCACTGCACCCGGAATCTGTTTATCCTACTCCATGGTCAGTCAGAGGAGCTTCCATACAATTTCTACAAGCTACTCTATCAGTACATCTGTACACACGCCCTTCCACCCCTTCCGCCTCCGTCCTCCCACACCCATGTGCACCCAACCCACCTCGTTTGACTAAGGATTCTCCAGGCCACAGAAATGGTCTTTCTCAGGTTCTCCAACCTCGAGCTCTGGCACCCTCTAGCGGCCTCTTCCAGGCATGCAACGTTTGCGCTGAGTTCTAGTTCTTAGTTGAGTTCTGGTCCTTGCCTAGGGCTGCTCTCCTTCAAAGGCGTTATTTCCCCTGGAAGCAATTCAACAGCTGGGACAAAGATTGGTATTGAAAAGGAAAACTGGGCAGATGAGATGAGGGCACTTTAGAAGGTAAAGACACTTAGTTCCAAACCTGGATTTGATTCCCAGGACTCACATGGAGGAAGGAGAGAACCAATTTCCACATATACACAAGATAAGTATAATATAATAAAAATTTTAAAAGAAAAGGATAACTAAAAGTTCCCTCTTACCATCACCCCCAACTCTGTACTCTCTCATTGACACACCTCTGAAACTTACAAACAGGCTTTTCCATTACTATGCCTGAGACAGCAACTGAACATTGGATGGAGAAAGGATTGGCTTTGGCTCATGGTAGTGGAGATTTCTGTCTATGACTGATTGCCTGTCACTTTGGGCCTGCCGTGGCACAGCACACCATGGCGGAAGCGCATGGTACATCAAAACCACCGACTTCATGGCTCAGGAAATGGAAAAAATAAGAGAGAGGTGAGTCCCACAGTCCCCTTTGGGAAACAACCCTGATGACTCTCAGATCCCTGCCCCCCATGGGCTCCACACCATAGTCTCTATCACCTTCCAATAGTGTCACCTCAGGAACAAGATGCTGACATATAGGCTCTTGGATGTTCCAGTTCCAGTTCCAGTTTGTGCTACTAGCGTGAGCGTATTCTCCTGCCATCACCTCTAATACTATTCTTGCTATTGTGTGCACTTGTGCTGAAGAAGCTCACAGGTATGGGCTGGGAAATGGCTCAGGGGTTTTTGGGAGGATATATTGTGGATCTGCAATTCCAACCCTGAAGATGGGACCTGAGAAACCCCAGAGCAAAGCAGTAGGAGACAGAGCAATCCAGGATGATTCCTAATGTCACCCTTTGGCCTCCATAGGCACACACACTTAAGTACATTCTTGTGCACACACACACACACACACACACACACACACACACACACACACACACGAGAATTTCATAGGCAGTTTGGAAACATTCCTCTTTCAGTTTTATATGGTCTTGTACCAGTTTTGTAGGTGATGGAGGCATCGTATGTGTTTCAGGGTGGAGGCTTTGCTGCTGCTGAGCAGTCCCTCCCCTCTGGCAGCTGACAGTCTCTGGGGTTTTAGCAGCACCAAGCTGTCTACTGTCTACTAATTTGCTCACTGACACTGGCTGAAGATATTTCTGGGAAATCCCTCAGTGAACTCTACCCACAGGTCAATCATCTCACTAGAATGAAGACAGGGAACTAAATGAATACAGGGAACTAAGCATCCTTGGATTTTAGTTGAATAACCCTGAGGGGAGGTGTTGTCTGTAGTGTGGACTCACCTTCCCTAAAGGATCCTCTCTTATCTCATCCATCATCCACATGCATTAGCTACTAGAAACATCTTTTTCTGCACTGGTTATTGGACACTCAGATAAGTTGGTCAGGTCTGCTGGAGTCTGTGGACCAGCACGGACCCAAACTACACACAAGAAACAAAATTGGGAGCAGTAGGAATTGAAAACCAGGCTGAGTCAGAGGGAGCTAGGATTTCCTTCATCCAAATCATCCAAGCTGACTTTATTTGCAGCAAACACCAGTATATTAAGGAAAGAACCAGAGAAAAACCAGGGACCAGTAGGCTAAATAGGATCATGTTAAACATGTACATTTTAAAGCTTATCTAGGCTAGCAAGAAAGAGCAGACATGACACGGAGCTGAAGACAGACATGGTGTCTCTAGGTAGAGTAAAAGGCAGATGTGACACCTAGTTGCTGTGACTATATACATAATCTTGTGATCCATAGATTAACATGTTCCCATGATCTCAAATGCACAGGGAAGACGCTGCAGAGATGCCCCTAGCCTTACTCCTGTTTAGCATTGTTTTATCAAGGTTTTTGAACTTCCATATGAGTTTTAGGATCATTTCTTTATACTTCTGTGGAAACCGTCATGAGGCTTTTGATGAAGATTGAATTTTAATTCTGTAGATTGCCTTTGGAGCTTAGCCATTTTTACAAGATTGAATATGCCAATCTATAAGCATGGGAGTGCTTTCCATCATGTAAAATTTTCTTCAGTGTCTAAAAAGTTTCATCATTGTGTCTTTTACCCTTAGTTCTGCTGATTCCTGGGTATTCTATCTTATTTTTTTTAATTATACTGGATAGGACTTTTCCTTATTCTTTCTTGACAAGTTTGTTATTAGAATATTAAAAAGTGACTCATTTACGTTGATTTTTGTTGTATATTTGTTGAAGGCATTTATCATATATAAGACCTCTCTGGTGGAATCTTTGGGGTCTTTTACATGTAAGATCAGGAATCTACAAATAGGGATACTTTGAATTCTTCCTTTCATATTGGTACACCTTTTATTTTTGTTCTGTCTTATTGTTCTGAGAGTTGAAGCACCATATTGAGTATAATAAGAATGCTGAGAGTAGACACTTATCTCATTTTTGATTTTAGAAGAAATGTTCTCCATTTTCTCCATCTTCTGTAGTCTCAGTTATGAGCTTGTCATATGCAGCCTTCATTTATTAAGGTATATTCATTCCCTCTATTTCTAGTTTCTTCAAAATCCTTATCATGAGGACATGTCTTTTCTGCATCTATTGAGATGATGTGATTTCTGTCCTCAAGAATGTTTATGTGGTGTATTATGCTCATTGATTTGCATATGTTGAATCAACTTTTCATCTCTGTAACAAAACCAACTAGATGGTGGTTATTCATTCTTAATTCATTCTTGAATTTAGTTTGCAAATATTTTATTGAGAATTTTTGCATCAAGAAAAATTTGGCTATAGTAATGCTGGTCGCATAGAATGAATTTGGTAGTATTCGTTCTGTCTGAGGTTGTTTAGAAAACATTGGCATTATCTTTTCTTTCAAAAGTTGGTAGACTTCAATAGCAAATTCATTCAGTTCAGGATTTTCTTTGTTGAGAAACTTTTTGTGCCTAAAGCCCTTGCTTCACAAGTAAAGGGACCTGAGTGCTGACCCCAGATAATGAGGCACATATGGCAGCACTCCCAGTAATTCTGGCAAAGCATGGGAATCCCCAGAGCAAGCTGACTAGCCAGACTAACTTTAATGGCATGCTCCAAGTTTAATGAAAGACCTAAGCTCAAAACAGTGATCATGGATGACTTCCAATCTCACTTTTAGGCCTCCAGAGTCACACATATTCAAGTGTACACATGTACATACACTTACCTACATGTACCCACCCATACATAAGCACACACACATACTACATGCACTCATCTCTGAATGAAAAAAATCCCCAAAATAAATCATTTGAACTAGGAATTGGCTTAATTGGTAGAATGTTTGCCTAGCATTCATAAAACCTTGAACTCATTCCCTACCACTGCATAAAACTGGATGTGGAGGTACAGAGCTGTAATTTCAGCACTCGCTGTGGAGGCAGGAGAATTAGAAGTTCAAGTTCATCGTTAATTACATAGAGAAGTCAGCTGGTGCTACATGAGACTCTATCTTGAAACAGTAAATTATCTGATCAATAAGTGGACTAATATGAATAACAATTATAAAAAGAAGAAATACAAAGGGTCAATAAGTATTTGAGACAATGTCCAATCTTCAGTCATCAGGAAAAAGCAAATTAAATCTGCTTTGAGTTTGTAGTGATTCTACTGTCAAGAAAATAAATGCTGACAAGAATGTGGGGAAAGGGGAACCCCTATGCACTACTAGTGGAATGTAAACAGTGCAGCCACTACGGCCATCAGGGAGGAGGTTCCTCAAAATAAAAATAGAGTTAGCACAAACCTAACTATACCCCTTCTGGGTTACACTCCAAGACTCTACCTCAGCATGTCACAGAGCTATTGTCAGTTCATGATACTGCCTCACTGTTCACAATAGCTAATACATTGTAGCAGTTAGTTTCAGGTGTCAACTTGGCAATGAAGAGCTGAGCCTGGAGACACATCCATGAGAACTATCTGGTTAAGACAAGACTGGAAGAGATATTTGAATTGCTTCAGTAAGTGAGAGGATCCAGCCCAAAGCAGGTCCCTGGGAATATAGTTAAAATGGAAAGAGAACTACTTAGAGTTTGGAAGGCTAACAAGATGGCAAGCTAGAAGGTATACATTGGTCCTTGGCCCTTTCTCAGCTCCTGACTTTGAAGCTCTTTAGATATGGTGTGGCCAGTTCCTCCGCTCTCCTGCCACAATCAACTGTAATCTAAAATTACAAGCTGGAATAAAAACTTCCTTGTTCTAAGTCTTTTAGGTCATGTATTCATTATAGCAATATAGATATAAAACTAAGACAGAAATGGAATCAGCCTAGATGTCCATCAACAGATAGATGGTTAAAGAAAACGGGGTTCATATACACAATGAAATTTTATTTAGCTAATGAACAAAATCGTGACCATTTAGAAAAATAGATAGATTTGGAGATCTTTAGGTTAAACAAAATAAGACAGCCAAGAAAGACAAATATGCTATGTTATTTTTATCATCTGTGGAGTGTGTGCATGAACATGAAGGTGAATGGGAGTTGTGAGAGAAAAAGAAGGGGGCTAAACAGAAGGACAAGAGGAGACTAAGAGAATGGGAACAGAAAACATCGGGCATGAAACAGAAGTGGAAGCAGGGACAGAAAGAAAGGAACAGAGAGCTGGAGGGCAGATGCAAAAAGATATAATGGAAAGCAAAACCTAATGCTATGTATGCTTGGAAATGCCATAATGAAGCCCATTGCTTTGTATGGTCGCTTTGAAAACAAATACAACAAAATAAAATGTATTACAAATCAAGAGTTCATCTTAATTATGCTATTTACAAAAGTTCATCGGACATTTGTCATGGTTACATGGTTACAGGTGTCAACTTGATGGTTGAGGGTTTGAGCTCTGGACACATTTGTAGAGAATTAGTAGTTGAGTTAAGCCCAGAGCAAACCTAGAAGATTGTCTAGTTATGGGGCAGACCCAGCCCATGGTGGGTGGGACTAGGCCCTGAAAGGTGAATAAAATACAGAGAGTTAGTTGAGGAAGTTGGCATCCTTGTGTGTACTTGGCCAGACATGCTGATCTGGCAAGTAAGGATTGTTCCTCTCTCAGTCGTTATGTGGTGGATGGTGTGGCCACTTTCCCCGGCCCTGGTGTTGGTGCGTGCTCTCCTATCGAGCTGGACTATGAACTGTAACCAATAATCATAAGAGACAATAAAACCCTTGTTCCCTTAAGCCCTTTGATGGTGATTTATTAGCAACCATGCAGGCAAACTATAACAACATTTTTGGAGGTTTGTAGGGAACCTCATGCTGAAAACTGGCAAATAAAGGAAAACCCCAGCATTTACTTTGCCTTGTCAATCTCAGTACAGACCTGCAAATATCTGGAGGTAGGCATTCCAGGCAAGTCCAAAGGTCCTGGTGAGGTTTGTGCTTAGCATATTCAACAATCAATTGGTAAGGAGCACCAATGAATTCCAAGTAATTCTCTCTCCATCTTATCCATTTACCCAGGGATTGGTCCCACCCACACCAATTATGAAATTAGAAAATCTTCTGCAAATTTGTCTTAACTGGACAGTTTCTCGTAGATGTATTTAATGGCTCAGCTCTTAATTGTCAATCAGAGATGAAGGCAGAAGTGAAATTAGAGTGGGAGATGGCACAGAGCCTTCCCAGCCATTGGGTAGCCTTTAGATTCTACTATGAAAGGAGAAGCAGGGAACCATAGCAATGATGATCTGTCTTCTGGTTTAACAGGTTCCTTCTGGGTACCGGGCTAAAGCTGAAACATGAACAAATGTGAGAGTTGATAATAATGATTCTATGGGAGATGGTGGTGGCTTTGACCAGGAAGACAGTAAGAAATAACCGAAGTGTAGATTTTCCTTGAAGGTACACCTGGAAAGAAATTATTCAGTGTTTCTCTAAGGTGCACATTTGACCATGGGTCTTAATGTCATAATTCATTTAGAAGAACAAGGATTTTAGTAAGCTCACAGCTACAAGTTACAGTCCATTGAGGCAGGAGTCATGGTCACGTGATACCCACGGGGGGTGGGGGAGCAGACAGCAAGGACCAAAGCTGCTGACTTGCCTGCCTGCCAGTGCTCAGCCAGCTTCTTCCACCTGCCCAAGTCCAGTCCTGCCCACCATGAGCCGTGTCTTCCCACATCCATCATACAGTCAAGACAATCTCTTACACACTTGCCCAGAGGTCTGCCTTAGCTTGATAATTCCTCACAGTGTGCCCAGAGGCCCGCCTCTGAGGTATCGGGTTGATATTTGAGACTAACATTTGGTCCTGTATTTTTCCTTACCACATTTAGCAATCCCACCTGGAAGAAGCAGGATATCTGGTTCTTCCCTACCCATTTAAACTATGCCACTACCCACCACCAAACACATATGCTGCTCCCCACCAACAAATATGAGAGAATAAATGGATAGAAGACACAAGAAGAAGTGAAGGAGGAAGAGAGAAAAGAGTAAACGGAAAGAGTTGGGGAAGAGAGAGGAAGGGGTTTAATGAAAGGAAGGGATGTAAGAGCCACAGCAGTGGGCTGGAGAGATGGCTTAGGGGTTAAAGTCTTTGCCTCCCTAGCATCCCACATGTAATCTCCAGGCAGAGATGACTTTGGTCTGCAGTTACTGCCCTGGAAAGTGAAGCCTGAGAAACCCCAGGGAAAAGCAATAAGAAGACAGAACAATCCCGCATGATTCCTGATGACACTATTGGGACTCTACAAGCACACTCAGTGAAGTGCCCTTTTCTAACCCCCCATACATACACACAATAATAAATAAATAAATAAATAAATAAATAAATAAATAAGTCACAGAGGGAAAGATCAGGAAATGAGAGGTTGAGCCATTTTAAGAGAGAAACCTAGTATAGCTAGATTGAAGCAGTCAGGAAAGAGGGCCCTCAGATATGGCAGGAGACCTACGCAGCTATTTTCCAAGCTGAGTGAATACATCTGTCTGCATATGTATGGCCACATCTGTTTCCTGTTTATGTCTGGTAAGTTATTAATAACAAAGTCAACTGCAGCTGCTGAGAATGGCACTGGGTTACACAGCCGGCACCACTTGGCACCTCCTCTGACCCAGAGCCATTATCTTATTTGAGCTACCAAAGCGAAGGTCCACAGAGGGACAGTGCCTCACTGGGACTGTACCTACAAAAGTTCTGGATCTTTAAAAACATATGTTTAAAATAGCTTTAGACCCACAGAACAGTCGCAAATTAGTACAGTTGGGGAGACTTTGTCATGTTTCCCCTTTTATAAACATCTTACATTTGTACAGTTTTGCTACAACCAGTGAACCATACTTACAGTTTTTAGTGTAAAAAAGTAACAGTTTGTTACAAACACATGAATATCATTATATTGATCATATTCATCCCTCCATTATCCTCTTGTCCAACTTTTTGCTGGTGCCAAGTAATAGTTTTATATATATATATATACCTACATATATACATTCATATATATGTGTATACATATATATACATTCATATATATGTGTGTATACCTAGATTCTACATATGACAGAAAACATTTCATACTTGTCTTTCTCCCCCATTACTTCCTGATTACCCCCTCCTTTAGATTCTTTCCTCCCCGCACAGTCCACTTTATACTTGTGTGTGTAGATGCATATGTTCTAGTTTCATTACATGTTGCTGCAACAAAATAACAGACCTGAGAAACTTGAGGGGAGAAAGTGTTTTTCAGCTCATAGTTTCAGGGCACGGTTCATGAAGGCGGGGAAGTGACAGCAGCAGGAGCTTGATGGTCCCAGTCACATGATATCCATGGTCAAAAACACAGAGAGTGGTCACCCCGCGGACCCTAAGGAGCGCTGCGGGTCCCGGGCTCAGGACGGCTCGCCCTCCCGGGGCCTCTCTACGCTTGCCCGCGAATCTGCTCGCTCTGTGGGCCTCTCGGATCCGGTATCATGGGGCAAAGCCCGGGAAGGACCCACCGCGGAGAGCAGACAACTGACGCTCAGAAACTGCTGCACCAGCTGAATGTCCTGTTGCATCAGGAGTCAAGATGTCAGGCAAAGGTCTGCGCTTGAAACTTACTGAGTGTGCACGTGATAATGGTCTCAGAATGACTGTGAGAATCAGGGACTTTGAAATGAAAGATCTTCTCAGTCTTATTCGGTTCTTCGGTTTCGACAAGGAGATGTTTTCTCTAGCTGAGAATTTACTGGACAGATTTAAAATGAAGGTACAACTCAAAACATCTTGGGTGCGTTGTCCTCAGCTGCTTTTACTTGGCTGTGAAATCCATAGAAGAGGAAAGGAGCGTCCCACTGGCAGCTGACTTGATCCGTAAGTCAGTACAGGTTCACTGTTTCAGACTCGATGAGAATGGAGATGTGCCTGAAGGTCAAAGCTACTACTTTCAATTTCTACGACTGCGTTACTCACTCGTTCAAGAGCCCCTGCCATCTGAAAGAAGAAGTAGCCTTAACTTTGAAGACTAGAAGCTCAAATTAAGGCGTGCCACTGCAGGATCATATTTTCCAAGGCAAAGCCTTCTGTGCTGGCCTTGTCTACCATTGCGTTGGAGATCCAAGTACTGAAGTATGTAGAGTTAATTGAAGGAGTAGAATGTCTTCAGAAACATTCCAAGGTAAATGGCCAAGATCTGACTTTCCGGCAAGAGCTCGCATCCAAGTGTCTGACTGAATATTCATCAAACAAGTGCTCCAAAACAAATGTGCAGAAGTTGAAATGGATTGTGTCTGGGTGCACCACGCTGGCAACTAAGGCGCAGTTACTACAGAACAACTCATCTTCCAACAATTCTTGAAATGGTTTCTTTTTTAAATTTATTTCCGCTCATACAAACTTAATAGGTACAGTCCCCTCCCTCCTTCCACCTCTCCCTGGACCCCCTTGCTCCCTCCCCTCTTTTCCCTTGCCTTCCCCCCCCTCCTCCCTATTTCCCAGTGTCTCCTACCCCCTATCCCTGGAGCATCCTTTAATGTGTATGTCAAACTTTCCTCTGGGTCCTCCTCTCTGATGAGGTGTAAGGACTCAGTGGCATTTCCTAGAACTCTTTCTTTGTTCCCCTTAAGTGTAGGAACACTATTGTGGCTGTTAATCCCTAGCTTCTAAGGATCCTAGTGCCTTTAGTCCATGCTAGCCGTTGAAGGGTCAATAATGTGTTGGTCATTGCGCAGGTCATGCAAAGTCCTATTATGATTGCTTGAAATGGTTTCTTAAATGGCTAAATTCAGTAGTTGTTCTCAGCAATTGAGAAAAGTTTCCATAGTGGTCATTTTCTTCTGCAACTGAAGAACTAAAATATTATCTTCAAAATGAACACTATGGAATTGGATTAATAAATGGAAGGATGACTTCACTGATCCTGTAAGCTAGTACTATTGGAGGCATTCACAAGCCACAGCACTCTTAAGAGAAGAGTTACCCAACCTCTAAGTATGTTAACAATTTCATTAAATTAGCTTAGGAAATAACATTCTCAAAACCTGATTTTTAAAAAATTACTGAAACCCAATTTTTTCAATTTGCTTATCATTTTGCTGTAGCTTATTAAAAATTACAGAAGCCCAAGTAGGCCATGGGCCAAAAGTTGATGAGCAAAAGCATTATGAATTTGACTGATGTACTTACATAAAAATGGAGGTTTCTGCAAACTGCTAGGATGGCTCAACTATATAGTTAACATGTCATTGTTAAAGCAGGTAGGCTACTAGAAAGCAATTATGTATGTAAAAATGTAAACTTGGTTATTGATCTATACATAGCCTAGTCATCTAAATTTCTTAATTCATATTAATGATTTACCTTCTTATGGTCAAAACTAACTGTTAACATTTAACACATCTACTCATGGTTATGAATCTTGGCTATGAACACTCCATTTTTAGCAGCTAGTAATATTTAGGCAGACTTCTGTTAAGTTGGATTTTTGTAGTTTACCTAAATAGCATTGGTTCATTGCAATAATGAACCCTTTCTATACAGCCTTGAGCTATGGAGTTCATAATGTTATAGTGGATTCAAGTTAGGAAATCTGAGATTACCATTGAGAACTTGGGAAAGCTGCATACTTCTGTGCTTAGTAAACTTATGGTAAATTTGAATTCACCTGTGAAGAATTCAAATCAAACCTAAAGACTTAAATATGAATGAAATAATAAGCCTGGGAAAGTAAACTGTGAATCTTCATTTTCACCATTGATCTAACTTTCTACATTGGATCAATGTATTTCAGTGATATTGAAATAGTATTGAAACTACTTAACTTAAATGTCAGAATTTAAATTATGACGTTTACATCAAAACCAATTGACAAATACATTTTAAGGCATCATTAGGGTTAATATTCTAGCATTGTAATGCTTCTTAGAACCCATAATATGTAACAGATAATTCTTGACAGTAAATGATTTCTTGACGCCCAGAATATGTAATAGATAATTCAGAGATGGGCTTTTTGTTGCTACTTAAGAATTACACTTAAGCTTGTGGGCATTTTATATAAACCAAAAACCAACAAAACAAACAAAAAACAGACTTCACAAATTTGACAAATTCATGAGCTATCTTTAATACTTCTTACAGAAAATAGGTGATGCTTATATCCATTATATTAAAAAACTTCTGTATTAAATACTCCCTTTATCTTAATCTCCCACCTGAAAAAATAGTTTAATGAATTTTCACTCTGCAAACTTCCTTTGTCCTGCTAAAGGAAGTTCTTTTACTACAGATTTTTTAAAAATAAAGCTGCTATTGCTCCATGATGGAATGTTGCTTTGACAGGCAGAGGGGATAGTTGTAAGATTCCTCTAGGGGTCTCAGAGGTGGTGTACAGGAGGAGCCTCTTAGGGGTAGCTGGAAGGGAGGAGCTCTACAGTGAGAGCCTTGCAGATGGCTCTTCCGTGTAGCACTCAACCCAGTCCATCCGCAATGGCTGGAACCAGTCTTGACCAAAGAACTGCAGTGTACTTTATCTTTAATCTTTATAAATCATAATTTACAAATAAAAACTTGTCAGTTTTTCCAAAGGCTGGTATATTTAGTATTCGGAAACATCAAATGTTCATTTTGAGTGGGCAGAGGTAACTTCACCCAACTGCCTTTCAATAAAATTAATGAAATGCAAAAAAAAAAAAAAAAAGAAACAAAGAGGCAATGAATACGTGTATGCGTGCATGCTTGATTACTTGTTAGTGCTCAATTTTCTTCATCATATACAGTACCAGATCTCAAGATCAAGGAATGTTGTCTCCCTCATGGGCTGAATCTTCTCACATCAATTACTCAGTCGACACAATCCTCACCTGAATGCCCAGATATCTGCCTTAGTCTAGAGAATCCCTGCCCCTCAGATGTCAGGTTGACAATGTCAACCATTAGAACTAGGCAATATATTTTTTCTTTGCCTGATTTTTCTTTTTCTCTCTCTTTTTTGTTTAGTCTCTAGTGTTTCCTCATTTTTGTCCCTTCTATATTTAACAGCATTTTGGTTTTCCCTTACTTTTAAAAACATTTATATATTTTTAAATGTATAATATATATTACTATATATTATATAATATTTATATATTTAAATTTTTCTTTCATATGTGTGTGCATGGGATGCATGTGTCTGTGTGAGTGTGTTTGCATGTGGTTAGTGTGTATGTCTGGAAGGGTATGTTTACACAAGTACAGTTGAGCATATGTGCCTTCTAGAGACCCAAGGGTAATATCAGGAATTATTCTTAATTGCTCTTCCACCTTATTGTTGTGAGCCTGGGTCTTAATTAAACTCAAAACACTCTATTAGGGCCAATCCGGTGCTCTGGGGATTCCCAGATTTTGCCTTCCAGGGCTAGAGTTTCAGGTAGGAGCCACACCTGCCCAGCATTTTTACATGGGTTCTGATGACCCCAGTTTGGGTCCTTTTGCTTGTGAGGCAAGGGCTCTAACCACTGACCTATCTCCCCAACCCTATACTTACATTTTTTTAATTTACTTTCTTTCATTCATCTAGTTTTGTTTTGGGGCTTTTTTATGGTTGGGAATTATTGATTATTTAAATCCTCAAAGGGAAATCACATGATCCTGTCAAAAAAAAAAAAAGCACAAGGAGCCTTTAACAGATTTCAGCATTCCTTCATGACAAAGCCCTAATGGAGAAACGTATCTCAATATAATAAAGTATGTTTCTCTGCTCTTTAGGTCACTGTTATTATACCCACAGAATGGTGGAAACCTCTGGGTCTAAAGCTGAATGAGTGAAAGGAAATTAGCATATCAGTGGGGTGGCCAGAAGGGAGGTAAATTGATATGCTAAGGAGGCCTGAGCTCCCACAGGAGTGGACAAGCCAGAGTGAACCCTGGGGTCCATAGAAGCATACAGGCAGGAGGGTAGAAGGGAGTGGGAGAAAATGGTAAAGGAAGGAAGGGGATGGGAGAGAAGGGAGAGGGAGGGAAGCTGTATGAATACTTGATATGCTTGTAAAAGGAGAAAAAATAAATAAAACGAATTTCAGAATTAAAAAAACAAATTAAATAAAAAATAAAGTCTGTTTCTGAAAAACCTGTGGCCAATGTTATACTAAATGGTGGGGGGGGAAGGAAAGAAATGACTCCAAAGGTCTGGAACAAGTTGTGAGAGTTAGTGTTGTTATCCTCACAGGATCTGGAATCACCTAGGAGACAAGCCTCCAGGAACATCTGTGAAGGGTTATTTAACGTCTGGGCATGCCTATGAGAGATTATATCCACTAGGTTAGTTGAATGGAAAGACTCATTTTAAAAATGGGCAGCATCATTCCCTGGCCTTGGGTCCTGGACTGCATCAAAAAGAGGTTGGAGAGATGGCTCAGGGGTTAAGCCTCTGGAAAGAAGAAGGTCCTGAGTTCGGATCCCAGGTCCCACGTAAAAATGCCAGGCAGAAATGGTGGTGGCCTGCACTTCTGGCCTTGTTGTGCAAAAACTGGGAAATCCCAGAGCAAAGCAAGAAGGAGGTAGAAATAATCCAGGATGATTCCTGAAGTCGCCCTTGGTCCTCCACAGGAATACCCAGTGCCTTGTGATACACACACACACACACACACACACACACACACACACACACACACGCACACGCACACACATGTACATAAATAAATAATTTTTTTTGGAAAGAGCTTGAGTTAAGCACAAGTATTTGTTCTTTGCAGATGCAATGTGACCAGCTTCCTCAAACTCTGCCATCGTGACTTCCACTCCATAATAGACTGTAATCTTGACCTGTGAGTCAAAATAAACTCCTTCTTCCTTAACATTGTTTTGTTGAAGTAACTATTACAGCAACAGGAAAAGAAACTAAGACACAGGCAGAGCTGTCTTTTCTTGCCACTCTTATTCAATATAGTGCTAAAAGTTTAGCTAGTGAAATGAGACAAGAGAAACAAAGAAAGAATACAAATAGGAACAGAAGTCAAACTATCCCTAATACAGATTACTTGCTCTTATACTGAAAAGATTCTGAAGACTATTCCCCAAAGCTGCTGGATTTTGTGAACATTTTAAGCAATATAGTAATACAAAATCAAAATATGAAAACAAGCAGCTTTCCTGCATGCTAATAATAAACTTGCCAGAAAAGAAATAGGGAGTAGAAGGAATCATATTCATAAAAGCTTCACATAAATAAAATAAAATAAACATAGAACTCAACCAAAGAAGCGAAAGACCTCTACAATAAGATCTTTAAGGTACTGAAAAAAGAAATTGAAGAAGACATTGTAATATGAAAAGATCTCCATGCTCTTGGGTTGGAAGGATGGCTATAGTACCAAAATCAGTTTACAGACTGATCCAATCCCCATCAAAATTACAATGAAACTCTTCACAGAACTAGCAAAAACAATCTTAAAATTCATATAGAAAGCCAAAAAGACTCCAAATAGCCAGAGCGATCCTTAACTGAAACAACAAGGAGAAAGGATGCCATTTGACTTCAAGTTGTGCCACAGAACCACAGTGATGGCAACAACAACTGCTGGTGCAAAATCTGACATGTAGGCTAACGGAATAGAAAAGACGACCTTAAAATAGTCCACACACCCACAGTTACCAATTAACGTGTGTGTGCGTGTGTTGCTTGTGTGACAAGCTGATGTCATAGACTATTTCCCCAGTCCCTAAGAGCCACCAATTTTTTGACAAAGGCATATCTGCTTTATTTTAATATATGCTACTCTATTACAACACTTGAACCAGGCAACTTAGAGGGAATGGGTTTGATTAGCTTCAGTCCCAGGTCATAGACCACCATTTCTGGGGAAATAACTTTCCCCAAAGAAGATGAGGAAGGTATCACATCACATTCACAGTGAAAGCTGAGGACAAGAGCCAATGCATGTACACCACTGTCATGGTTTGAAATGTGTCCCCCACAGTCTCATGTGTTTGGGAGGGTCATGGCACCTTGAGAGGTGGAGCCTTGCTGGAGAAAAGTGGTCACAAGGAGTGAGCCTTGAGGTGGATTAGTCCCACCCTACCTCCAGGAGAAATCTGCCTTTGCAGCAGTCAGCTTCCAAGGTGTCTGCAGTGATGTAGTCTCCTCCAGCTTCGGCCAGCCAGCCATGCCACCTCCGCTTTGAAAGACTGTATCTCCCCTCTGGAACTATAAGCTAAATAAATCTCTTTCTCCCTTAAGTTCATTGACTTTGGGTGTTCTCTCACAGCAATAGTTAAGAGTAACTGCTACAACTTGTTTGCTTTTAGCTTTCTTAATCTTACATAGTTATGGACACCTTGCCTAACAAATGGTCCAGCCTAAAATGGGCTGTATCTTCTCATATCAATTACACAATCAAGAAAGTCTCTCAGTCATGAGCAGAGTCCAGCTTTAATCTAGGAAAGCCTGTCAGGGATTAATATTAACTACATCACGAGTGTCAAAATAAATGGTGTTGAGATAATTGAATTTCTACATGCAGAAGAATCACATTAGACTCATATCTTTTACTGTGCACAAAAATCAATTCAAAATAGATCAAAGGCATTAATGCATTATCTGAAAGTTTGACACTGCTAGGGGAAACCATAAGCAGAATGCTACAAGATATAGGCATGGGCAAAGATTTTTTTTGAACAGGCTCCCAATAGCAAAGAAACAATAGCAAAATCTGAACAGATTCCAATAGCATAGAAAATAATCCCAAGAATAGGCAAAAGAGATTATATAAAATTAAAAGACATCCGCACATCAAAGTCAGTAGAGGGAAGAGGCAGCTTGCAGATAGGAGGAAAAATCTTTGCCGCTCTCACTTTAGATAGGGGTTAGTAGCTGGGGTATATAAGTAACTGAAAATGGGCCAGTGAGATAGCTCTGTGATAAGCCATATGCTTGCAAACCTGGCAACCTGAATTTAATGTCCTTAAATCTGTATAGTGGAAGTAGAGAAGTGACCACTGATCCCCCCCCCAGCTATACACTGTAGTATTTATATGCATACCTCTCTCTCTTTCTGTCTCTCATAAACACAATATTTTGTAAAAGCTACAAAAATTAAATACTCCAGGACTGGAGATGGTTCAGGAGTTAAGACTCTGCCCCAAAGCAGAAGGGCCTGAGTTTGGATCCTGGATACAGTGTAAAAGTGCCAGGCAGAAATGGTGACAGCCTGTACTTCTAGTCAAAGCCTGGAATCCAAAATTAGATAGAAACAATCCAGGATAGCTTTGGGCCTCTACAGCCACACACAGTGCCTTCTGATACACACACATACACACGCACGCACATGCAAAAATTGAACAAATTAATTATGCCAAACCTAAATCATCCAATCAATGAATGAACTAATGAAATGAGTAGATATGAACAGCCAATAAGCACTTGAAAAATGTGTATGTTCAACATTCTTAGCCATTAGGGAAGAAGTACAGATTAAAATTGTGTAGTGAATGACTGTAGCACCAAGGAATTGTAGGAGATTCATTAGGGCATGAGCAGGGCTGGACTGGCAAAGCCTGCGTGAAGATGAGGCCTCGGACAGGGCCCTGTCAGCTTCTGTTCTCCAGGTAAGTGTTGTTTCGATGTGGTTGACCTCCCTACAGAATACATTGAGTGAGTACTGCAGAAAAAAAAATCACAGCTTCCTCATTCTCTTGGAATCTGGTGATGATTATTGCTAGTTTGTCTATAAATAAACTTATAGGGACCAAGCTGTAGGTGTTGTACTCTTCCAGCCCACCTGATCCCAGCTTTTCTGTATGTGTTTTGCCTTTTTCTTTATTTTTGTGTCACCCCAGCAAAGCAATGCTGTATGGGTCACCACAATAAAACTACTTTGAGATTCCACCTCACCCCAGTCACAAGGACTTTCTTGAAGAAACAAATAACAACAAATGCTGGTGAGGAGGTGGGGAAAAAAGAAATCTCATGTGCTGCCGGTGGGGATGTAAACTGGTGTCTCGCTGTGGAAATAAGTATGACGTTTCCTTAAAAACTAAAAATAGAACCACTATATCACTCTTGTATACACTCCCAAAGGACCCCAAGTTGGTAGGCACAGAGTCACTGGAACAGAATGTTTATTGTTCTAAAGCCAGGAAGCAGACTCACCTTAATGTCCATCACTGAGGATGGATAAAGATAATGCTGCCTAAACTCAATGGAAATTTATGCAGACACAAAGAAAAGTGAAATCATGGCATTTACAGGAAAATAGATGGAACTAGACATCTTTACTTTAAGTGAAATAAGTCACACCCAGAAAGACAAATACCATGTTTTCTCTAGATGCAGAACTTAGATTTAAAAGTGTGTGTGTGTGTTTGTGGTGTTATGTTTGTGTGTGTGTGTGTGTGGTGTTATGTTTGTGTGTGTGTGTATATGTGTGTTGTGTGTGTGTGGTGTTATGTTTGTGTGTGTGTGTGTGTGTTCCTGAAACTACAAAAGGTATCATGAAAAACGAGGAAAGGACGTAAAGGATCTTAAAGAAGGTAAGGGAAAAGAAAGTAATAGATGAAATTACACTGCATGTTGCTGATAAATTCACCACCAGAGTGCTTAGGGGAATAAGAGGATTTAACTCTTCCTTATAATAGTCCAGTTTAGTAGGAGAGCTCATACAAACATCAGGAACCAAGGGAACTAGCCACACCACATTCACAAGACTACTGAGAGAAGGACAAACCTTACTTGCCAGACCGTAAGTGTGTTGAAGTATGTTTTGAAGTATGCCAGACTACTGAGCCAGCTCTTTCATCTTATCCACCTGACCAGGAAGTGGTCCTATGTACGATGGACTGAGTCTTCTCACATCGATGAGAACATCTTCTGCAGGCTTGCTCAGGGCTTGCCTTAACTATCAATTCTTCACAGATGTGTCCAGAACTCAGCTTTCAGTTGTCAGGTTGACACTTATATATCTAACTAGCACAGTAGTGGAATAAATGTGACAAGAAAACAGAAGTGAGACCACTGAGAGAAGGAAGGGAACCAATCAGAGGAAGGTAGGGAGTATGAGGAAGGGTTATGGGAGGTAGAATAAGAACAAAGTATAAAGATGTGTATGTGAAGATACCATAGTAAGACTCATGAGTCTGTATGTCCACCTAAAAAGTGAAAAATAAAACATATAAAACTTTCTTCTTGAAATATCTGTATTATACCACATTCCCATGAACAACGAATGAGAGTTTTTTTATGGTTCGTCATCCTTGCCAGTGATTAATATTGTCATTTTTTAATCTTTTTTATTTTATTCAATTGTACTTGTGTGCACGTGTGTGTGTGTGTGTGTGTGTGTAGAACCACTGACAAATTCGGGAACCATCATGGATGCCTCCACCTCCTCCTTGTTTACTCTGCCCCAGGATTCACAGGCTCCGCCCTACCAGGACCAGAAACGCAGGCCGCCCCCGCTTCCGCCCGGCGTCTATATGTGGGGTCTAGGATCTGAACTCAGGACCTGCTGCCCGCAAGGCAGAGGCTTAACCCGAGTCACTTCTCCAGCCCTAATATTGTCATTTAAGAAATCTAATTATTATAATGTGTTTGTGTAAAGTGTCTTATTTTTGTCTTAATTACCAATGAAAGAAAATAATAAAGTGATATTCCAACTATGAATCTTTTTTGCGGAGATGTGTGTTCATTTCGTCTCACTTCTTATGGAGATAACATTCACCATGGAAGCCACGGTAACAGTTAAGATGCAGGGACTCGTAGCGTGTTCATCGAATTGTGTGGGCACCACCAGAGTCTGTTCACGGTGTTCTCGCCACCATAAAGGTGGACTCACACTGTTGAGCACCAACTCAGAGCCAGCCTTCCCTGTCCTCTGACAACCAATAATCTATTTTCTGTCTCTATCATGAGCATTTAGCATAAATGGAATCACACCACATGAGGTCTCTGTGTCTGCTTTATTTCACTTAGTGCAGCATCCGCAAAGTTCATCTGTGTCCTTTCATGTGTCTGTAACTCCTTCATCGTTATGACTCAGTTGTATTGCACTGTCTGAATATAGCGTGGTTTGTTTACGCACTCATTAGTTGATGGCATTTTCATATCATTCCAGTACTGTTTACTGAAAAGAATATTTATCTTATTTATCTGTGTACGTGTGTGTACGTGTGTGTGTCTGTGTCTACGTGTATATGCGTGTACGCTCTGCATTTTTACAAAAAAATCAGCTTGCTTCACTTGCACTGGCCTTTCTTCTGGGTCCTCTGCTCAGGCTCACAGATTGCTGCTGCTGGTTGCAGCTTTCAAGTAAAGTCTTGGGTGATGTGAATCCTTCTATTTTGTTTGCATTTTCAATTTTGTGCTGGTTGTTTGGGGACTAGGTTTGTATCTTTGGCATTATCTTTTTCAAACACAGCAGACTAGATCAACTGCTAGGCATGGTAGGTTTTAAACTATGAAATATCAAATGAATGTGTGTATGAGAAAGAAAAATGAAGATGTGGTCAATGTGACTTGATAGGAAGATGACAGAAAGGTGTGTCAGCAAAAAGAGCAGAAATCTAAGAGGTTTTAAGTACTACATCCAAGGGTCTCTAGCACCCATATATAATTGTCATTCCAAAAATTCAGCTACATAACTGTTTATTTGTGGCACTATTATCAAAACTACTCCAAAACCACTTATTACACGTTGATCATGATAGAGTTGTAGCTTTCCTAAAATTAATATGCAAAGACTTCCACCTAAGTATGTGTGTGTTAGATGCAGATGTCAACTTGTCAGCTGAAGGTTCAAGCTCTAGTCACATTTGTAAAGAATTAGTAGTTGAGTTAAAACCTGAGCAAGCCTGCAGGAGGTTTCTATTGATGAGGGAAGACCTGGTTCAGTCCCTAGGCAGGAGAACAAGAAAGAGAACTGGTTCAATAAAGTTGGCATGCTTTAGCACACTTGGACAGACGTGTTGCCTGGCAAATGAGGTTTGCTCCTCTCGCAGCAGTCCTGTGAATATGATGTGTTCAGTTCCCTCAGCCCCTGGTGTTAATACAAGCTCTTCTGTGAAGCTGGATTAAGAACTGTAACCAGGCAATCATAAGTCAAAATAAAATCCCTTGTTTCCATAAGCCTTTTTGTTATGAATTTATCAACAACAGAGTAACTGCAACAATATACCCTGTAAACGAGATAACAGAATAAATAACTACAAGTGATAAAAGTCAGATACAGTGTGTCACATTCTGCACTAGTTTCTCTAGTGCATAAGTTTAAAAATGCACTTGTTGCTAAGCAAAGTGAGTTCCTTACATTATGCAAAGTGAATGTTAATCTGAGAATCAGTACAATGGCATATTCTTTGGAGGGGCAGAAATTTCTTCAGCTTCAGGGAGAATTCAGGACTGATCTAGAGCTAACTTTCCGGCTTCCAAATTAACTACCATACTCAGAATGACAAGTTTTCAAGCAAGTAAGTTCAGGGATTATTATTTTTTTAAAAAATCATCACTTAAAAAGAAGCTGTTTTGCTTGTGTGTTTGGTTGGTTTCAATTTTTGGAGACATGGTGTCACTGTAGAGGTGACCAGGCAAATCTGGAATTCACTATGTACCTTGGGGTTGATCTCAAACTCACAGCAATCCTGCTTCTTTAACCTCCTAAATGCTAGCATGTAAGAGTGAGCTACCATGTCAACATTTAAAGGAACTTGTGCTTATCTTATCCTTTGAGTGCAAGGCTTGAATGTCTTCTCTTTATTGCTTTAATACTGTTTCATAATCTGCAGGAAATGTGAAATGTTAGAATTGAAATAATGTGGCATTAAGACAATTGCTGGGGATTTCCACTTGAAATAATAAGATCTTTACTCAAGGGAAGCCATCCATCCATGTATTCCTAGGGAACAATATGGTAAGATAGCATGATATAATCAGTTGCCTAACAGCTTACTTCCTGGTTTTTCTGAAACACAAAACTTCTTTTCTTGTGGTTCCGTAACTTGGAAAATCTTCTTTTTGTGTCTATTAAATTTTCTTATATGTATTTTAACTTGGAAGAAACAGTGACAAGGTTGATAGGCTCTAAATTAGGGCTGTGTTTTATTTTAGAATGTGTTTAGTGATAGAGTGAATCATTTTCAATTTCCTTAAAAGAAATTAAGATGAGGTCAGTCTAAATAGGACATTTAAGTCACCCTCACCCCAAGACCCAGGGAACATTGTGGAAAAAGAAGACAGAAAGAATTCAAGAATCAGACAGTGGGGAAGAATGTGGCCAAATAATGTCTTCTGGACATGACAGGGCTCAATGGAGCTGTGCTTACCTACACAAGACCTGCACAAGATTGGTTCTTTCACTATTTGATCATGGAAGGGAGAGATCTTATGAGACACAATCTCTTTCCAAGGGTTAATACAAATTGTGGGGAGAGTGGCTACTTTTTTCAAAGACACCCACTGATATACCATCTATGTTCTAGAACGTGACCAGGCACATGCCAATACAGGCAATCCCTTATGAAACTCAGTGAATCACACACATATGAAGATTAAGAAAGAAACTGGGGGAGAAGAAAACATTCAGTGGGAGCAGGAAGGGGGATGAAACCAGAAAATAGGATGACGAGAATGACTTAAATTCATTCTATCCATGTACCAAATCATCAAAGAATAAAAATAAAAATAAACCTTAAACAAAGAGAAATTAAAATGTGTATTTCCTTCCATCATATGAATTAATGCAAAAATCTTATAATTAGCAAATATTGGCTTGTCCTGTTTTGTATGTTTGTTTGCCTCTTTTTATATACCATTAAGCCAAAATAAGTTGTGCTTTTTCTCCTCTGCAAGTGAGTGGGTCTGATTTTAGCAGTGATACTTTGCTAACTCAAGATTAGCATTTCATACTAAGAAAAAAATCCTTAATTAATGGTAACAAGGGTAAGAAAGTTTGTATCAAATATTAAATATTATGTATATATATATAGATGAATATGGTGTAGCTGAAATTCCACCTGGAGTCACAAATTTTGTTGTGCTTTTATTAAGGCCCCAGTTTATTCTCTAATCTCTATTGTGATTCCTTGTGATTTCTTAACAATCTCAGGAATTAGTTCAACAGAGATAATTTGTACAATTTTAAAAACATGCCCTTGTCAGGATATGTATTTCAGAATTTTGCATGACAGCACAAAAATTGGGAAAAACCTATGCTGTTTAACATGATTTTAAAAATTATGGTACATTAGTTCTATAATATTTATGCAGGTAGCTAAAAGAATGAGCTAGCTAGATGAGTGTTCATAATAAAGTGTTAAGTAAGAAAATAAGGATGCAGAAAAGTACATAGGGTATAATTATTTGTGAAATAATTATTTGTGAATCTTCCTCACACAGGCCGAATCTTCCTCATCAATTATACAATCTCCTGCAGGCTTGCACAGGTCTTCACTACTAATTCTTTGCAACTGTGACTAGAACTCAAGTCTTCCAATTGTCAAGTTGACACCTACACGTAACTATGACTACTATCAAGTCTTGGGGACTTCATCATTAGTTGGACACAGTGCCAGAATACATATACCTTACTACAAAATTGGGCTTTTCTGTTCAGGGTCAGATGGCTTGTCTGTAAAGCAGGGGATGTAAAACATAGCCTTCGTTACTGTCCTGAATGAAGAATGATCTATAGTAGCTATGCTGTCAGCTTTGCATGGGTGAATTTTTTAAGCATGGAGCAAGCAAAAGTAAAAGAACAAATAGCGAATAGCAGATGGAGAAGCAGCAGATAAATAGCAAAATATCACCCAATCGGGCACCCACAACATCCAGCAGACACACTGGAATAACCTGATAGCATCAAACAGATGCTTACAGCATCCAACAGAAACCCAGGGAAGCTCCACTGGGCGGGTCGGCTGGAACTCCTGAGGGAGAGTGTTTCCTCTGTGCATGAGCCGCTGACCACGCATTCTCTCCATGGATGAGCTTCCTGCTTCCCGTGCCCACTGCAGACAATTGTTACGTCATGGTGAAGTAACAGAGAAAATATCTGATTCACTTCTCCTGATTCAGCCCCTTACTCCAATTTGTGCCTGCCTGGGCATTTCTCAGTTCCACTCTTCCCTCTTCCCAAATAGCTGCATGCCAACAACGTCTCTTGCAAGCACATTTGGGGCTTATCATGACACAGCCCAAATAATGTAACCAAAATAACTCCAGGATATATAATCAAAACAAATTCTACATGCAGCCAAAGCACCTGCAAAATACACATTGTAGCAAGGTCTCTGAACTAAATCTGACTTAGATAAATTTTTGTGGTTTTTGTTTTTTGTTTTCCTTTTATAAACTCCCAAACTCCTAAGGTACTGAGAGACCTTTGAGGAATGAACCACTCTTGGTCACATGCTTGATTAATAAAGGACTCATTTTTCTTTGAATTGGCTTACAGCATGATGGTCTGTAACATTTGGAGTGGACATAACAATAAGATCAACGATAGTCCCACCATCCAGCCGGAGCTGCGCGCGCAGGGCCTGGGAGGAGGAGAGGGCACCCCCTCTGCACCCGGCCCCGCCCTCAGGTGCCCCGGGTTTAAATAGCGCCCCGCCGACGCCTCATCCCCCCCTTCCCCTCCACTCCACCGCCCGGGACACGTGCGCGTGGTCCAGCCGGGCCTCACCGCGCAGCGACCCAGACTCCAACCAGAAAAAACCCATGGAAAATGGTCAAGAAAGCCTGACCCAGGATAATGACCTTCAAAATATGATCATTACCATGTTCGATACTATGAAAGAGGAAATCCAAGAGGAATTAAATAATTGAATCAATCTCTTTGAGGAAGAACACAACAGACACATGGAAGAGTTGGAAAAACAGTGCAAGAATCAAAAACTGGCATAGAGCAGTTAAAGCAGACTCAAGCAGAGTTTAAAACTGAGCTAAAAGACAAGTTATCTTCAACCCAGAACTCCACAGAGAGTCTTATCAGCAGAACTAAGGAAGCAGAAAACAGAATTTCAGATCTTGAAGATAAAGTGGGAGTATTAACCAGCTCAATGGAAGAGATTGTTAAAGCCAAAAAGATGCTTGAGAGAAATATCCAGGAGATATGGGACACCCTGAAGAAGCCCAACATGCGTATTCATGGAATACCAGAGCAAGAATCTCAAAATACCACCCCTGAGGAAATTTTTTAAACGATCATCAAGGAAAACTTTCCTCATCTAAAAAAAGACAGGCCCATCCATATACAAGAGGCATTCCGCACCCCAAACAGATATGACCAAAACAGAAGCACCCCACGGCAAATAATAGTCAAAACACTCCACATTCAAGGTAAAGAACTGGTGCTGAGAGCTTCAAGGGAGAAAAAACAAGTCACTTTTAAAGGTAAACCTATTAAAATAACAAATGACTTCTCAATGGAAACACTAAAAGCAAGAAGAGCTTGGAGAGACATACTTCAAGTACTGAATGAGCAAAACTGTCAACCTAGACTGATTTACCCTGCAAAACTATCAGTCATGATCGAGGGAGAAAGAAAAATCTTCCAGCACAAAGACAACTTGAGGGGATACATGTCCACCAAACCAGGCCTTCAAAAAATGCTAGAAATGATACTCAAGCGTGAAGAAAAAAACAGGCATATCCAGGAGAGCAGAAGGCAAGTATAACACCATTAAAAGCAAAGCAATATACTTATAAAAACTACTAAACATAATAAATGTCTGGAATCAAAAATAGTTTCACCATTATAACACTAAATGTTAATGGAATTAACTCACCGATCAAGAGACACAGATTACAAACTTGGATTAAAAATCACAATCCATCAATCTGCTGCCTGCAGGAAACCCATCTCACCACAAAAGATAGGCACACTCTAAAAATAAAAGGCTGGTCAACAATTCTACAAGCTAATAGAAGCAGAAAACAGGCAGGGGTAGCCATTATGATATCAGACAAAGTGGACTTCAAACCAAAGAAAATCATAAGAGACACGGATGGATACTACATTTTAGTCACAGGTACAATTCACCAGGAAGACTTCACAATACTGAACATACATGCACCCAATACGGGCCCCTCCACATTCATTAAGAAAACCCTACAGCGTCTAAAGCAAGAAATCAACCCCCAAACGATAATTCTTGGGGATTTCAACACCGCCCTCTCAACATGGGATAGATCAACAGGTCAAAAGCTTAATAAAGATACTTTGGACCTTAATCAAATCCTTAAATAAATGGACCTTACAGATATCTATCGAACTTTTCACCCATGCACCAAAGAATACACATTTTTCTCAGCAGCACACGGAACTTTCTCCAAAATAGATCACATACTGGGCCACAAAACGAATCTACACATGTACAAAAAAGTTGAAATTCTAACCTGTGCCCTGTCAGACCACCATGGCCTAAAGGTGGACATCCACAACACAACAAACAAGAGAAAATACACTAACTCCTGGAAACTTAACAATATGATGCTGAATGAGAACTGGATTCAGGAAGAAATTAAAAAGGAAATTCAAGATTTCCTGAAAGTGAATGATAATGAAAATACAACTTACCAAAATCTCTGGGACACAATGAAAGCTGTTCTAAGAGGTAAGTTCATAGCTCTTAATGCCTACATCAAAAAAATGGAAACATCAGAAATAAACAACTTAACAATGCAGCTTAAAGCTTTAGAGAAACTAGAGCAATCTGATCCCAAAAGCAGTAGAAGAGAGGAGATTAGCAAAATAAGGGGAGAAATATCTGAAATCGAGATTAAGAAAATGATAGAAAAAATCAACCAGTCAAAAAGCTGGTTCTTTGAAAAAATCAATAAGATTGATACACCCCTAGCTAAACTAACCAAAAGCAAGAGAGAGAAAACCCAAATTAACAAAATTAGAAATGAACATGGAGTTATCACTACTGATACCCAAGAAATCCAGAAATTATAACATCATATTTCAAAAACTTATACTCTGTGAAGTTTGACAACACAAAAGAGATGGATGAATTTCTAAGTAAACACAACTTACCTAAATTGAATCAGGAAGTGGTGAATTATTTAAACAGTCCTATAACATATAAGGAAATTGAAGAAGTAATCTCAAATCTTCCCACCAAAAAATGTCCTGGACCAGATGGATTCAGCACAGAGTTCTACCAGACATTTAAGGAGTTAATAACACCAATACTCCTTAAACTGTTCCATCAAATAGCAAAGGAAGGAACACTACCAAATTCCTTCTATGAAGCGAATATCGTTTTAATCCCAAAACCTAATAAAGATTCACTTAAAAAAGAAAACTATAGGCCGATCTCTCTGATGAACACAGACGCAAAGATTCTCAACAAAATCTTAGCAAATCGTATTCAAAAACATATTAAAAAGATCATTCACGGGGACCAAGTAGGCTTCATCCCCGGCACACAAGGTTGGTTCAACATACGCAAATGTAATTTATCATATAAACCAGTCCAAAGTCCAAGACCACATGATACTCTCGATAGATGCAGAAAAAGCTTTTGACAAGATCCAACAGCCTTTTATGATCAAAACGCTAGAGACAGTAGGAATGGAAGGAAACTTTATCAATATAATAAAAGCTGTATACAACAAGCCCACAGCAAGGATTATGCTCAATGGGGAACAATTGGAAGCATTCCCACTTCGATCAGGAACTAGACAAGGCTATCCACTCTCACCACTTCTATTCAATATTGTACTTGAAATCTTAGCTGAAGCCATAAGACAAGAAAGGGACATAAGAGGGATTCAAATTAGCAAGGAAGAAGTCAAGCTATCCCTATTTGCAGATGACATGATCTTATACCTGAGTGATCCCAAAAACTCCACCAGGAAGCTCCTGGAACTAATTGAGAAGTTCAGCAGGGTGGCAGGATACAAAATAAATGTACAAAAATCAGTGGCCTTCCTATATGCCCAGAATGAAAGAAGTCAAAAAGCCTTGAGAGAAACCATCCCATTTACTATAGCCCCTAAAAAAATGAAATACCTTGGTATAAACCTAACCAAGGAGGTAAAAGACCTTTACAATGAAAACTTTAAAACCCTAAAGAAAGAAATAGCAGAAGACACCAGAAGGTGGAAAGACCTCCCTTGTTCCTGGATTGGCAGAATCAACATCATGAAAATGACCATCCTACCAAAGGCAATATACAGATTCAATGCTATACCAATCAAAATCCCAAAGCAATTCTTCAAAGAAGTTGACCAAATAATCTCAAAGTTCATATGGAGGCACAAAAGACCCAGGATAGCAAAGACAATCCTGAGTAACAAAAACACTGCTGGAGGTATTACCATACCAAACCTAAGTCTATACTACAAATCCATAGTTATAAAGACAGCCTGGTACTGGCTCCAAAATAGACACACAGATCAATGGATAAGGGTTGAAGACCCTGATATAAGCCCACAAAATTACAGCCATTTGGTCTTTGACAAAGGGGCCCAAAAAAATCCAATGGAAAAAGAACTGCATCTTCAAAAATGGTGCTGGCAAAACTGGATCTCCACATGCAGAAGATTAAAACTGGACCCGTACTTGTCACCATGTACAAGACTTAATTCCAATTGGATCAAGGACCTTGATATCAGGCCAGAGACTATAAAAACCATAGTTGAAAGGATAGGGAACTCCCTCGACCTGATTGGCCTAGGCCAACAGTTCCTAAACAGACATCCAATGGCACAGTCACTGCTCCCAACTCTCAACAATTGGGATCTTGTGAAATTAAAGAGCTTCTGTTCAGATAAAGAGATTGTAACACGAGCTCAAAGGCAACCCACAGAATGGGAGAAAATCTTCACTAACCACACATCTGATAGAACTCTGCTGTCCAGAGTGCACAAAGAACTTAGAAAACTAAACACCAAGGAAACCAATGGCCCAATAAAAAATGGGCCCTGGAACTTAAAAGAAACTTTACCAGGGATGAAATTAAAATGTCTAACAAATATCTTAAAAAATGCTCCACTTCCTTAGCCATCAGGGAAATGCAAATCAAAACTTCCCTGAGATATCATCTCACCCCAGTCAGGATGGCAAAAATCCACAATACAAACAACAACAAATGCTGGAGAGGATGTGGAGAGAGGGGAACTCTCCTACATTGCTGGTGGGAATGCAGGCTCATACAGGCACTCTGGCGAGCCATCTGGAGATTCTTAAAGAAATTAAAGATTGAAATGCCATATGACCCTGCTATTCCACTTTTGGGAATAACCCCCCATACAGCAGAGGTTCACCTCGATAGCACAAGCACGACCATATTCATAGCAGCACTGTTTACAATAGCAAAGTCATGGAATCAGCCCAAATGTCCAACAGTTGACGAGTGGATAAGGAAACTGTGGTACATCTATACAATGGAGTACTACTCAGCCATCAAAAATGATGAATTACTGGAATTTGCCGGGAAATGGATGTCATTAGAAACAATTATATTAAGTGAAGTATCCCAGACCCAGAAAATTAGGCGCCGTATGTACTCCCTAATAGGTGGCTCCTAGTACCAAACCCACCCAGCCCACCTTGAGACAGTAATTGCAAGGATTATGAACAGGAGGGATGGGGTAGGAGGGCCACACCAGAAACAAGGAGAGAAGGGACCATGTTACAGCAGAGAAAATAGGCCTCCATCAAGGACTCAAATTAAGTAATGAGACATCTGATTAAGTTCATAGACTTTTGTTCCTGATCATTTACTACTGAGGGGGTATGATCTCACCCGAAGAGGAGGGCATATAGTCTGGCAGATAAAAAGTAACCATTTTGCAAATGGGTGATAGACCCCCTCCCTCACTGTGAATGTGTTTTTATCACAAGACTCTAGTTTAACAGCTTTTTGTCTCTGACCAGGGGTAACATACAATGCCCACCAGGATGGAGTGAAGGGCATTGCAGGAGCAGCAAAACTTCAAAAGAAAATCAACAAACCACAATCCAGAACTTCAGAGACTCTATATCAACCACATAGAACTAGGTCAGACTAATCTCTCCCCATCCTGAAGCTCAGGGAAATTTGCGGAAGAGGGGGCGGTAAGAGTGTAAGAGCAAAAGGATGGGAGGATCAATGATATGTAAGATACTCCATACTAGTTAGGGCTGAAGCAATCATAATTGGACTTTGCATGCCCTGCGCATTGTCCAACACACTATTGACCTCACAAAGTCTAGCATCTGCTAAAGGCACCAAGATCCTTGGAGGCAAGGGATTGGCAGCCACAGCAGTGTTCCTATACCTAAGGGGAACACGGGAAAGGGTTCAGGGAAAGGCCACTGGGTCCTTGTACGTTATCGGAGAGGAGGGCCCAGAGGAAAATCAGGCTTGCACAAGAAAGGACTCTCTGGGAATTGGGGCGGGAGGCACCAGGAGATGGGAAGGGAAGGTGGGGTGGGGAGGAGGAGCAGGGGGTACGGGGGAGAGGAGGAGGGAGGGAGGGAACTGGTGTACCTATTAAGTTTGTATGAGCTGAAATAATAATAAAAAATGTATTAATTAAAAAAAAGAATGAAAGGAAAAAAAAAAGTAGACAACATTATCCCTGTTCTTCTTTCTATAGAAAGGGACATAGTATTAAGCACAGTAGTTGCTAAGAGGTCTGGTCCTAACTCCAGTGGGAAGTAAAGTCCTACACAGTGTTTTCCAGTCTATTTGCACTGCGTCTGTTTTGCTTTTCACACATATACCTTGCGAGTAGGAGCTGTTTTTAGGCTGTGTTTTAAAAGATGCAATGCATTAATAAAGGGGATCAGGAGCTATGGTTGGAGGGGATGGGATGTCATGCAGTTTGGTTAGTATGTTTCCTGACACTTCTCTCCAGAGGCCTTGCTGGGCATTGCGAATCAAGTATGGAATCATTTCCCATTGAACCAAAGTAACCACACAATGTCTCAAGCTGCCATAAACAACTCACCAAGTTTGACATTAGCAATGAAACTCATAGGAGATTATTGGTGTTAGAGGACGCATCTATAAGAAATCATTTTGAAAGAACTGAGGGAAGAGACAAACAGAAAAAAAGGCCAAACATTATATGAGTAGGCTGAAATTTTATTAGCAATCTTGGAATGTTTTTCCATAGATACATTGCTAGGTCCTGGAATGCCATGTATCATGTAGTTATTACTTAATAAACTTTGCTTGAACTAAAAGAAAAAAAAAAAAGATCAACGATAGTAACCTCACATAGAGGTTTACTTTCTAGCTGTCCTCAAGGATCCATCATTTTTATTCTTGATATCTTTTAATGTTTTTCTCCCTCTGTTACAGTTAGGTGACTGGCCTGCACAGGACACGAAGCTTGGAGAATGATTGAGAGAAACATGTTTGGGTCTGAAGTAGGGGCACAAGCCTGCTTTGAGAGTAAGCTTCCAGTGAGATTAAACAGCACATGATCATTTGCTAATACATAAGTATTAAAACTACAGCGATGGCATGGTGAGTGACTATGTGGACTTCACTGTGAATGAATAGCTTTACTTGCAGGCACAGGCCTGAACACACCCACCGGGTGCATGAAAAGGATCACCAAGGTAGTTTTGCAGAGGTGCTAAGTCAAGTCTCTGTTCTACAGCTGAGGGACTATATTTTTGGAAGATCACGGGAGAAAAATAACTGTGGTTGCTTAAAGGCATTGTCTCTGAGGACAGAAGTATCTGCCCACAGCCAAGTCTTCATCCTGATGGCAAATCTGTGGTCTGTAGTTCAGAACTTGGTCTTTCTCTGGGACTCTGGAAGTTAACATTCTCAGGGTTTTCAAAGCACCCAAGAGACAGAATTGGTCTTGCTTGACTTTGAAGATGTATTTGCTCTACTGTTTGACCATTGCAACCTATACATACTGGATTGCAGGCAAGGAGCCTGATTAGCACTGGATTCCACCAGAGCACAGAACGTTAGAGACTCCAGTTAATTGGCCTGTGGAGTGTCCTGACTGAATGCATTGGAGGGCCAAGTGCAAGGAGCTTTGGTCTGGTCAGCATGCCTGACCAGAGTATTCATCTGGTGGTGTGGCAAAAGCAAGGCAGATGGCAGGGCCACCAGGGCTGCCTGTGTGTCTGTTAGATGCCAGGCTTGGGGCAGGACGGGCTTGCCTTATTGGCATATGATGCAGCATGTAAAGAGGTACACAGTTGACCCAATTTGTACTCAGTTGTGTTGGCCAATACAAAAGGATGTATTTGGGGGTTCACGTTTATTGAATAGAATTCTGGTTACTCTTCTCTGTTTCTATGAGACACCACTGAGGCCCAAACAACTCAAGGGGGAGAAAAGGAGGTTTATTCATCTTACAGTTCCAGAGGGGAGATAGAGTCCATTATGGCAGTAAATGCATGGCTGGCTGTTCACTGCAGACATCATGGAGGCTGAGAACTACTGCAAGCTCAAGAGCAGACTCACTCAACTCAAGCAGGACAGGACTAACCAATCTCAAGGCCCACCCCTTGTGACTGTCTTCCTTCTAAAGGCTCCACCTCCTAAAGGTACCATGACTTTCCCATACAACTAATGAGATTCAAACACAGGAGCCTGTGGGGGGCAACTCACACTTCAAACTATGACAGTACTGGTTTTAAGGAAGTTAATGATTTTTTAAAAAATAACTTTACAGTATTTGTTTTTCCTTCCTCACAGACCTTGCATATATGGCCATATTTGGTTTGAACCTTAACTCTATAACATTTATTGATAGGTTTTGTCAATATATTTTATTTTTTAAGGTTTTTTTGAGACAGAGAGAGAGAGAGCGAGCAATAGCACAGGTATCAATCACTGTACATACAGTACCATGCAGACTGGAAAACAACTTTTAGAAGCCTTTTCTGTAGTTATCTAGGGTTTTATGTCCAGGTTCTTGTGTTTTGGAGTTGAAAACTGAAACCAGAACATGCATAGAGGATTAAGGCAAAGTTTATTAGAGGAGAGAAAGAATGGAACTCATGGACATAGATTCCGTGAGAGGCAAGAGAGCTGGAAAAAAAACCTCATGGACTCCAGACATGGAATCCATGAAGGAAAGAAAGCCAGAAAGGATCTCATGGATTCTAGGTATGGAATCCACGAGGAGCAAGGGACCCAGGGATGAACTCTTGGACTCCAGACATGGAATCCATGAAGGGTCAGGAAGCCAGAAAGGAATCCATGAGGAGTAAGAGTCAAACATGGCTGCCAGGGTTAAATATAGGGTTAGATAGGCCTGGGAAAAGTAACTTTTCCTCACTGGTTAGCTCGTTTCTGCAAACCTATTTGGAGCTTTTGGTCCTCCATATTTCATTGTCTGTTCATATTGGGGCCCAGCCCAATTGATCTTGTGGCCACCTCTTGGTAGAGTTTATCTGCAATGAAGAGCTCATCTCCATATTCTTTCATGAACCCAGGATTGGGGGAAGTTGATGACCTTATCTCTGTAAAGGATTAGAACAAGTTCCTCCAGATAAATAAAGCATGTTCCTTTATGATAATCTCAGCAGTGGGGATGACCTTGGGAATCCTTCAAAGACCTTCCCAATATGGCTGCTCTAAAATTACCTTACTTCCACCTTCTGGGACTCTATCAATCAAACTGAAGTTGTTAAGGTTTTCAAGTAAGCAACTTTACCAACTGAGCCAACTAGGGGTCTCTTAAATTCATAAAGTTTAGTGATGCACAAGGACTTCAAGTAAGTAATGAGACACCTGGTTAAGTTCACAGACTTTCCTTCCTGATCATTTACAACTGAGGGGGTATGATTTCACCAGAAGGGGAGGGCATATAGTCTGGCAGATAAAAAGTAACCATTTTGCAAATGGGTGATTGACCCCTCCCTCACTGTGGTTGCCTACTTTTATTACATCTACCTTTGAATGTACACTTATAACAAGACTCCAGTTTAACAACTTTTTGTCTCTGGCCAGGGGGTGACATACAATGCCCATCAGGATGGAGTGAAGGGCATTGCAGGAACAGCAAAACTGCAAAAGAAAATCAACAAACCACAATCCAGAACTTCAGAGACTCTATATCAACCACCTAGAACTAGGCCAGACTAATCTCTCCCCATCCTGAAGCTCAGGGACATTTGCAGAAGAGGGGGGCAGTAAGAGTGTAAGAGCAAAAGGATGGGAGGAGCAATGATTTGCAAGATACTCCACACAAGTTAGGGCCGAAGCAATCATAATTGGACTTTGCATGCCCTGCGCATTGTCCAACACACTGTTGACCTCACAAAGTCTAGCATTTGCTAAAGGCACCAAGATCCTTGGAGGCAAGGGATTGACAGCCACAGTAGTGTTCCTATGCTTAAGGGGAACACAGGAAAGGGTTCAGAGAAATGCCACTGGGTCCTTGTACATTATCGGAGAGGAGGGCCCAGAGGAGAGCCTGGCATGCACATTAAAGGATTCTCCAGGGATGGGGGGGAGGCACGAGGGGATGGGGAGGGAAGGGTGAGGGGAGGGGGAGCAAGGGGGTGGGGGGAGGAGGAGGGAGGGAGGGAGGGAACCGGTGTACATGTTAAGCTTGTATGAGCGGAAATAATAATAAAAAATGTTAAAAAAATAAATAAATGACTTGGGTGATTAAAAAAAAAGTTTAGTGATGCAAAAGACATCATTAAAGTGCAAACTTCCTCCAGTGGATGAAAACTGAAGATGACAAACATCAGGAGCTTTGTTCAAACCTGCAAAGATCAGGTGACTGTATTAGAATTATCTTTCTCTCCTTTCTCCCACGATCTTTAAAGCTTTATTCTTTCTCTTAATCGGAATTTTATATTCTAGATGGAAAAAATGAATAACAGCAACCATTTATCAAGATCAATACATTGATTGCTCTTCATTTTACATCTTTATTTAAGATGCCACTATAGGTTTCTGCTGCTGTACAACAGGACTGATATTTGCCTTAGAAAGTACAGTACAAAGACTGTGAATTTTGGAGATGATTTAGTGTTGCATTTCTGTTGCTTTTAAAAATGGTTATAATTACAAATATTAACCATTACATGGACTATGCTCATATCACTTCTCCATTTTATAGTTTGTTTTAATTTTCTGTATCTCACATAAATTTTAAAACACTGAAATAGCAAAGAGATCAATATACTTTTAGCATGCAAACTTAGGGGGATGTGGGAGGTGTAGAAATAGACATGGTCTTTCCCCTGGGGAGGCAAGAGATGGTCTATGGCAAACCACCACCTTCTCTTCTAATAAGAGTATTTTGTGGGTGGAAGAGCAGATTTGGAAGGAGAGAGGGTAGTTCAAGTACACAAAATTTCAGGCAGACAGGAAGAATAAGTTCTCTTGGTCTAGTCCACAGAACGGTAGTTATAGTTAATAAAAATGAATTGAACATTTCAAAGTATGTCAAAGAATGGATTTTAAATGTTCACAAAACATGGGGCTGGAGAGATGGCTCAGGGGTTGTGACTCTGTCTCACAAGCAGAAGGTTCTGAGTTCGGATCCCAGGTCCCACGTTAAAAAAAAAATTAAATGTTCACAAAACACAAAGGGGACAATATATACTTGGGTTGATGGATATGTGACTTCACCTGATTTTACAATTCAATGTATAAATGTATGGAAACATGATATGGGACTTCATGGTGATTATTCATCAACTAAAAGTGAAAAAAATTAATGAAGGGGAATGGGAAGAAGGAGGGAAGGAAGGAGGCAGGGATAAGTACTCAATATGTTTGTAAAACTAGAAAAAAATTTAAAAAATGTTAATAAAAATGTGGATAGGAAAAAAATTTGAACATGAGGTTTCATGTGACTTACCAAATTTTTCCGTAGCTCCTTTGACAACTTGAATAAGACAATAAACTTAGAAAATGTTGCTGTAAAAATAATTTTAACTGTGATTAAATAATGTTCTTTAAAATTAAATTTAAATACCTTCAAATAAAAGTTGTTTTAGGCAAAAAAAAAATTTGTCTGCCAGGGAATATATACATAAGAAAATCTGATGATCTGTTGTTTTAACTAAAAATGATAGTCTTCAGCTGTGTTTACATACTTACAACCTCGCTGTGGTGCCTGATGCGAAAGGATTGTTTCAATACAGATTGGGCTATATAGCTACTTTTCCTTTGGGTGAATTCTATGTTGTTTGTACAAAGAAAAGCTACTTTTAATCTCTGTTGGATGACTGTTACCAGGGCCTTCTGATTTGATTTTGATACAATACTTACAATGCTGAGACTTTCAGATTTACTTAAATAGCCACCCAGTCATGTTCTTTATAAGACAAGGTTTTTTGACGGTGACAGGAAATTCCTTTGCTAAGACTTTTTGGCCCACCAGAAGAAAGTATTTTCAGCATGCTAGATCACTACCCCTATAATATTCAAATCCAGCAAGGCCACCTCAATCTCCAACTCCCCTATGAAAACCCATGGTACTTCCGCATACTCTGAAAAAGACCAGGTCGCTATTCCTGCATCCTTGCAGCAGTTATTTACTAAGTCCCCTGTAAGTGATCAGCTGTGCTACAAGATAGGTTAAATTCCTGTCCCATTATTCGGTGAGAGAGAAGCACCACAGAGGTGGGAGCCGAAAAAGGCGTTGATTAGCAAGGGGAGCAGGGGACCTGCTGACCGGGACAAAGCGGGAAGGCTGAGCGAGGGCGGCGATCCGCAGGATCTTTGCAATCTCAGTGCAGAGTGGGGGTGGTAAAGGGGTGCGTCCGGGCGTGGGCTGTGAACGCAGAGATGCAGATAAGTTAGGAGCTTGCGGGGAAACCGTCCGGAGGAGGGCCTGTGGGGTGGAAGAGCCCGAGGCCGCCGAGGCCAGAGCCGATCATATCCGGCACGTCCCACATCGCAGGCTGCGGGAAAAGGATAGAACCACAAAGTGGACGTCTTTAAAGCCAATCACGCTCACTTGACTTAGGTGACGTGAGATCCAGACATGGGACCACGTCCCCGCTCCGAGTCACGAGGCCACCTAGCCTTGCAGGGTGCAAGAATGTTCCCAGGAGGAGGGGACAGTTGGTTACAGCCCCGGGCGGTGCAGCTGGGTGGAAACGCACTCTGCGCCCACAGCTGCGAGCTCTGCTGCTCAGGCGGCCGCGCGTACCGGCCGCGCGCAGCGGCCTCGGCACCTCCTTTATTGTCTGCGCGACACGGCCCTCCAGGCCGCACGCGTCGCGCACGCGCCCGAGCGGCGGAGGGAGGGCGGGGCTAGGAGGAGGTTTCCCAGAAGCCTCCGCCGCTCGCTCCCGCTCCCGGGCCGCGCCACGTGACCCCGCCCAGCACGTAGCTCCGCCGCGAGCAGCAGTTTGCCGGCGCCCCCTCGCGGCCCCGCTGAGCATTGCGGACGTGCGCGGCGGGCTCCGCGCGAGCCAGCAGCGGGCGGGCGGGCAGCGTGCGGCAGGTCCGGCCGCCGGCGTCGTCACCACAGTGCGCCGACCTGTGGCGGCGCTTCTGAGTCCCGCGGCGGACGGACGGGCGGGCGGACGGACGGACGGGCGGGCGGGCGGCGGAGGCCAGACGCGGCGGGGGAGGGGGAGCGGCGGCGGCGCAAGCGGCGCGACTCGGCTCGGCTCCCCTCTCGGCTCCGCCTGCTCCGACCCCGACGGGGCCAGGCCCGCGCCGCGAGCGCTGCGCCGCGGCCGGCGGAGGCCACGGGGCCGGAACTCGGCCGCTCGGGAGGGCGCGCGCGCTGCGTGGCGGCCGGCGGAGCGAGCGCCCGGGCGTCGGCCTGGAGGTAAACACGGGCCCGCGAGGGGCGGGCAGGGGCGGGGAGGCGGGCGGCCCGCACGCCGCGGGGACCCGCAAAGTTTGCGCGCGCGGCCCGGGCGGCGTCCTGCGCGGGGAGGAAAAAGTTGGCGCGCCCGGGGCCTCGCGCGCCCTCCGTGTGGCCTAGGCGGCCGCCCGAGCCCGCAAGAGCCGGGCCCGGAAGGGGCTCCTCGCGGGGCGCCGACACGCACCCCTGCACCCCGCGCACAGGCCGTCGCGGCTTCCGGGCGCTCCCCGCCCCGCGTCCGCCCGGGAAACCAAACTTTGCTGCGCCGGGGTGTGTTCACGGCGAGAGGTCGCAGGACTTGAGCCTCCGCCGCGGAGCGCCGGCCGCGATCGCGCGCCTGCCCGTCCGCCTCCCTCGCGGAGGCCGCGGGAGCTGTCAGCCCGCGACCCGGGCTCCGGAGCAGGCTGTGCGCAAGGCCGCCACGTTTGTTTTTGAAAGTCATGCATTTGATTGAAACGTTCACAGGTTGCAGTGGCGACTCCCACGCCCCTTACGTTCGTACGCGCGGCACCGTGTTGCATTAACATTCGCGAAGACGCACCGAATAGGAGCGCGATTCGTGCGTGTTCGTGGGCTCCTGCTGCAGTGTCTGTGGGTCCAGCCTCTAGGCTGATCTTGTGCTCTTATAACAAGGCTGTACACCATCAGTGAGACATTTAGGCAAAACCCATGAAAAAGTCTAATGCGCCTCAACTCATGGTGCTGCTGGCCTTCAGTTCCCCTAGTTTGGGGGCAGTTTTCTCCGAATTTTGCGGCGACGAGCATGTTCATGTATTTTCTCATTTTCAAAGAGAAGGTAATCCGTGCGTAAGATAACTTGTTACAGCAGCACGCCGTGGAAGGCAATATATTCTTTTACGGTTGGCTTTTATATTTTACTGGTTATTATATTAAAATTTCATGGTGTGATCGTGTCTCCAGAGTATTGCTTTCTTCCTGCTTCTTGGCACTTGGCTTAATCGTTTGTTAAATCGTTGGCTAAAAACTGATGGGAAAAGTTTGTGGGCTTTTTATTCTGGTTGTGACTGAAGGGGAGAAATGGAATTCTGAAAATATCTTTGGGTTTGTTTTATACTATCTTATCAAAGATAATACGAATTTCTCCGTGGTTTTGAAACATTAACAATTTACTGTAGCTATACTTAATAGTTTTTTTTTTTTTGGTGGTGGAAATCTCAATTGTTTTACACTAAGGGACATGGTTTTGACTAAGAATTTTAAGTACATCTTAAGATTTCACTGAGTTAAAACATGAATGCATCCTTTCTATGAATCTACTCAGGTCAAGGAACATTCCTTCGATATGATAGAGGAGGAAAGTCACAAAAGAAATTCTTAAGGACAATGTTCCCTGCGTAATTCTTTAATGCAAGTGATGGTCAGGACTGGAAGAAGTTCAGGGATACTCAGCTTTCCCATTATCCTTAGAATCCTAACTAGTGTTTAGGCAATTTCTTGGAAACTTGTGTTGTTAATCCAAATGGGATGCAGTACTGATGTTGAATCAAACTTATGCCTTTCCTTGGCATAAGTTCATGCTTCACATCAGTGTAACATAGTGAACTTTTTAGGTATTCAGCGCGAGGTTGTAAAATCACTGCCCCAGAGAGCAGCAGGCATACAAGTAATGAAAGTTAGTCATAGGATCATTTCTTCGGTAAATTCCCAGCATCAAACATAGGAATTGGATCTTGTCTTATATTGCCAGTTGAAACACTCCTCCTTTTTTAGCGGGTGGGGAGAAGGTCTCTTGTCCTCCCAGCCGCATATTCAGCTGGGTAATGCAGGCTGACCTTGAACTCCTGATCTCGCTGCCACCTCCTGAGTGCTAGGGTTACAGGTGAGCACACTTTATTTATTGTGTGTGTGTCAAAGGGCACTGTATACCCCTGTCACCAAGGGTGACTTGGACTGCTCCTACTTCCTTTTTTTGCTTTACTCTGGGATTTCCCAGGCTCTGCCCACCAGGGCCAGAAGTACAGGGTGCCACTGTTTTTGCCTGGCGTTTTTATGTGGAACCTGGGATCCGAACTCAGGACCTTCTGCTTTTGAGCCAGAGTCTTAATCCCTGAGCTATCTCTCCAGTCCAGAATCCACATTCTTAATGTCTTCTTTTTAAGGATAAATTAATATCCCTGTATTTTACATCTGAGGAGTGATGACTATTGTCAGTGAGTAGAGCCCAGTGTTAAAATTCAGTATCATTTTATTGCTATTTCTAAGATTTACCTTTTCATTTTTTTAAAATTTGTGACACATTGCAATTCAGCGTAAAAATAAAAAAAAAATCACTATCTCTTGTTTGGAAAATAACTTCCTTAAAAATTAAAATTCCTGTGGTCTTTGCTGACCTACAGTCTTGAGCACTCAATAGGCAGAATGCTCTTTCTCTGTTAGACCACATCACATCTTTTCTCAAATGACTTTTCAGTCATAGTGAAGTCTGTAATTTTTGCAATGACCTCTAAAAACTCCTGTTGTGTTTCTTCTCTGATTTCATCTCCTTATCTTTCCTTCAGCTCTGTATCTCCAAAGGCGGAGGTGTTCTGATTGTTCTATATGAAACAATAGCTTCTCAATTCCTTTCCTATTCATTTTGATAACAGATTTTTCTCTCGGGGAATTTTGTCACTTTCCCTCAACTTACTGTTCATTCACAAACTTAAGTCTTTTTTATGTCTTTATTCTGGTGTAACTTCCATTAGAACAGGATTTGTTACTTTCTTACTGCTTTATCCCAAACAGCTGAATAGTACCTGACAGTTATAGTAAATGTAATGGATTAGCATGTTTTCTGTTGTACAATTAAAAAGTTAGTAATTGTAGTCTGAATGCTTAACTAAGTCCCATCCACTCTTGCATAAATTATAAATTATATAAGTTTTATTATGAATATGTTATTTATATTCATGAATGCAGACAAATGTAGTCTACAATTTTAAAGGAGAGTGGCAATTTGTGACTGTGAATCTCTTATTTATCAAAATACAGAAGAAATTAAAGTGGCGTAACTGTTTTTTGTTAAAAAAATGTTGCCTAAATGAGCCCTTTGAATCTCTAAGAGATTGGTGACGCTAAATAACAAGTATCAGATCAGAATAAATGCATCTAACAATAAAATACTGGAGTGTGCACTTTGATTAGGGTAAAGTCTCTGCTGTAAAGTTAGGTTTTCCCTGTAGTAAAATATTTTGTGACTAACAATTATTATCACACTTGATATTTATTTATCAGTGTTGTCCCAGCTTTGGTTAATGAAAATCCTTCATTGTAGTTTGTGTTCATTCTTTTCACTTTTTATGACTCCTTTTGTGTAGATGTGTTTGTAAAAGCAAAAGGGGGGAAAGGGAAGGAGATAGCTGAGGACCTTGCATGCCAGGCAAATCCCTCAGTAATCTACTAATTTTTATTTTGGCACAGGGTATTGCTCTGCAGCCCAGGCTGGTCTGGAGGGTGGATCATCGAACTTTATAACTAGTTTTAGACACAGGTCTGCTTAATTCTTTGTCTGTCATAAATGTAGAATCAACCGTTTGTTTAATAAGGTGTGTGTATGTGTGTGTGTGTGTGTGTGTGTGTGTGTGTGTGTGAAAAAGGCACTAGAAACCAAGATATGGATGTTGTGTTTATTTCCATATATATATATATATGAAACCATCAGTTGGTATCATTTTCAATCTGTAGGTTTGTCTAGTTTTCTATTTCCTAAATTTATGACTTCTTTGTCATACAGGGAAAAGCTGGCTCTTGTTATTATTACAGTGTTTAATTTATCTCCTATATGTAGCCACTTTCCCATTTCCATATTTTTTCATGTATGACTTTGCTTCTCTCCTGAGGCTCTAAATATTCTGGCTCCAGAATTTTCAGATGGCTCATGCTGAGGATGTTACCTTACTGCTTGATCTCAACCACTTAACTTGGGGTCCTTTACTATTCCTGCCATGAACTTTTTGATTACTGACTTGTATCCTAATACTTCCAACTAGATAGGTTGCATGCATATGTATTCTTTCAGAGATTGTACTTTTTTATGTAAATAATTGGTACATTAAAGATTTCAGTGAAAATTAGCATTCATGTATGTTCTCAACTTCTAAATTAAAGTTTTCTCACCTCTTTATTAGGGGTTTTAAGACTAATTCCTGGGCTGGAAAGATGGCTCAAGGGCTAAGACTTTGCCTCACAAGCAGTAGGTCCTGAGTTTGGATCCTGGATACAATGTAAAAGTGCCAGGTGAAAATGGCAGCGGCCTGCACTTCTGGCTCTAGAAGGCAGAGCCTATGAAATCCCAGAGGGAAGCAAAAAGGAGGTAGAAGCAATACAGAATGATTCCTGAAGTCATCCTTGACCTCTCCACAAGGGCACATAGTCCCTCTGATACATACACACACACAGAGTAAATAAAAAAAAAGGGGGGTGGGGAGAAGACTCCTTATTTTTCTTTCTTTTTTTTAATTCCAATTCTGACAGTAAGGTAAAGTTTTTTATATACTGGTTTAGGAGTTGATCAGACTTCTTGACAATACAGATTGTCTTTTATAAGTGCCTTAGTTTTGGCAGTTCAGTTTTCTTGCCTCTCTTAATTTTTTTCTTTTCGTGTGTGTGTGTGTTCATTCGTAGTGTGTATATACATGAATGTGTGAACATATCATGTGAAGGCCCAGAATCGTTCTGCTTTATTCTCGTGATGCTGGGTCTCTCATCAAACTCCTGTAAGGCTAGTCAGGTTAGGCAGCTTGTTCTGGGAATTCCCAGTCTCTGCTTTCTAAGACTGGAATTACAGGCAAACTACCATATGTACCTTAGCATTGAGGTGGAATCTGGGATTCATACTCCAGTTGGTTTACATGGTAAATGCTTTAACAGTTAAAGCCATCTTTCTAGCTCCCTATTTATTTATTTTTGAGACACAGTTGGGGGCTAAAATTTTTTTTGTGTATTTTATTTATTTTGTGAATGGGGATGTTCAAATATCATGGTATAGAGAACATGGTCAGAGAACAACTTTGAATCAGTTCTCTCATCCCACCATTGGATTCCAGAGACCAGAGTCAGATTGTCAGGCTTGGTGGCAGGTGTTTTTACTCTTTGAGCAATCTCATTGGCCTTATCTATTTTACTTTTTTAAATAGTACTTTTGTGGTAATGGTAGCTAACTCAATCTTTTCTTGGAAAAATTACATTTATATGTGTGTGTGCATGCACACACATACAACACATACCTTGGTAGGTTAATATTGTAGTATTGTTAAGTTTTCTTTTTTCCAATAGCCATCCTACATAGCACCTGACACTGTGAGTGCTTGTCAGCACAGAGGAAGCTTCTAACTCAGTTCCTACTTGGTTTCTGTGTGTCCCGTGTCCAACACACATATATTAACTATTAGTATGTTTGAATTTAGGACTGCCTTTTTATTTTGTTTGTTTCTTTTATTTTTTGTTCCTCTACAGTTTATTTGGCTTGTTTGAATTTTTTAATATTCAACTTTAATTTGCCTTTGACTTTAGTGATGGCTCTAAGTATTATACTTAAAATTTCATTCAAAGTCTACTTATAATTAATATTTTACCACTTCAAGTAAAATGTTAAAGTCTTACTGCTCTGTTTGTCTCCTTTTGTCTGTCCCTGTTTCTGTTTTGTCTTGTATTATGATATATCCCTTCAAAAATTATTAAAATGATTTGCTTTTGATTTTCAAACATATAATAAAGAATTCAAGATGAGAATTATATTTATCCAGGTATTTGCCACTTTTTTCTCTTATTTTTTTCTCTTTTTTTTTGCTTCTTTGACAAAGACTTGTTCTTCCTTTATTCTCGTGCTCTGTTTCCTCTGATTAACTTTATGTAGCAACTTTTTTTTTATTAGAGGCGTCAAATAATTACCATTTTCCCAAAAATCTCTTTTATTTCACACCCATTTCTGAAGTACATTTTCACTAGAGGGTTTTAGGATTACATTGCTTTTCTACTTAGCGTTTTGTGGATCTTACTTCCTTCTGGCTGATATCTGGTGATAAGTCACCAGTCATTCAAATCATTAACCTCATTCCCACTTAAAGACAATGCATTAGTTTTTCCTGGTTGGATTTTTTCCTTTGTAATTTTCAGCAATTTGACTGGACTGTGTGCAGACTTGGATTTCACTGAGATTGATTTTTCTAGGGTTTGTAAACTCTGTGAACAATTTACATTTTATGCCTAATTTTGGAAAGGTTTTAACCATTACTGTTAAATTTTACTTACTGAATTTTTTTGAAGTTTTAAAATTTCCATGTGGTATTCTTTCTTAAGCGTCCAGCTTAGTTGTACTATTTATTTGTTTTATATGAAATTGAAAGTGGTAGTAGAAGTGAAAATATGAAAAAATTAGTATGACTGTGCTGCATTGAAACTGTATTTATAAAAGCAGACACTAGAACTTTTGACTGCTGGCCCATTTTTATAGTTAGTAGCCTCTCTAGTCATAACAAAACCACTCGTTATGATTTCTCTAGAGGAAAATCATATTCTTCAAGGAGAAGACCTGAATTTTTAGTAAATAAATGTGACATAAGATTTTATTTAGTACTGTGATTGGAATGGAGGATTCTTCATTAATAGTAATTGTTAATATTTGAATGCTCATTATTACTAAACAGTGATATATACAATTAATGTTCATATCACTAATCTTTGAAATACACCTCTTGAACCTTTCTGCATGAACCCTCTTCATGTTGAATTTGTTGAATAGTGGGGTGAGGTAAAGGATCAAAATACACAAAAAAGATAAGTAAATGGCCATGAAGAAGTTAAGTTTATTATACATCCTACTTCTTTTTTAAAACTTTACGTGTGTGCGCGTGTGTGTGTGGACACTGTGTGTTCCTGTGGAGGGCCAAGGGTGACTTATAATCCTGGATTGCTTCTACCTCCTTTTTGCTTCTCTCTGGGATTTCCTAAGCTTCTCCTACCAGGGCCAGAAGTGTGGACCAATGTTTGTTTCTGCCTGAAAAGTCATTTCTGGCTGACATTTGTATGTGGCATCTGGGATCCAAACTCAGGACCTTCTGCTTGCAAAGCAGAGTCTTAACCCCTGAGCCATGTCTCTAGCCCTGTCCATCCTACTCTTAAACCTAATCCTGGTCCGTCTAGTAGATCCTTCATTGATGAGTAAATGGGAATCAGACTTGAATAAGAGGAATCTATAGGAATACATGCAGTCTGCTGGATACAGTATAAGGATAGCATATATCATGAAGATGCTAAATACTATGTGGCTAAGTTCTAGAAAGAATCCATAGTAAGCCCTAGAACCTGTTCTCAGCTGATTTATTCCACTGCCCATCCTTCATCTCCATTCATTTCTTCAAGACATAGAAAAGCACATCGGAAGTCTTGAGTGTTTTTTTGATACCTTTTGTCACAGTTACACTTCTCTATGAGACAACACTCATTCATCCAGTTTAAGGGGAGAAAGGGAGACTGATTTGGCTTATGGTTTGAGAATGGAGATATAGTTCATTATGGCGAAAAAGGCATGGCGCCCACTGAACAGGCTACAGATTTACTGCAGCCATCATGGAGGCAAGTGGCAAACTTCAAGAGCAAACTAAAGAGGGCAGGACTATCTCAAAGCCCACCCCTTCTGATGTGCTTTCTTCCTAAAGGTGCCTCAACCTGCCCAGGCATTAACAACAGCTAAGGATGCAAACACATGATCCTTTAGGGACAATACACATTCAAACCATGACATCTTTGATTCCATTCTACAAGCTTTGCTTTCTCCAAAGTAGATTATTCGAGTACACTTTTTTTTTTTTTTTTTTTTGCTTGACCACATTTCTGTTGCTTCTTGAAGATACCAGACACACTTCTCTGCTGTAGGACTTCATATATGATGTTCTTTGTTGAAAATACCACTTAGTTTCTTTCAGATTATCAGTTCAGATGTCACTATCAAAGAGGCTTTTCTTGAGCAGTATATTTTTCATCTTATCTCTATTTTTTCCTTTCTAAGCATTTTCAATATCTGACATGCTAAACACTACCTTTTAAAAAATATTTGAGTGTTTGGTACGTGTGTGGAGGTTTGCAGTTGATGTCAGATGTCTTTGATCACTTTGTACTTTAAAGGTGGGGGTCTCTTGACTGAATTCATAGCTTATTAGTGGATTAGGCTAGTTGTCAGCTTGCCTTGGATTTCCTATCTTTGTTTTCTACATGTTGGGATTATGGGAGGCCTCCATGCCTGCCTGACTTTTCTGTGGGTTTAGAGGATCATAACCTCATGCTCCAGTGTGGCAAGTGCTTCATCCAAATAATGTAAGAGGTCTATTGTGTGGCACTTCTGGGCACCGTTACACAGATGTCTATTTACCCCAATAGGAATTTGACAATAGAACGAAATAGTTTGTTGAGGTCTCACTTGATGAATCGATGAGTTTATTTGGGTTATTTACAGAAACACAGGTTAGGTTTACCTACAGAAGTATGGGTTACCCTAAAACAGTCACCCTGGAAAGGTACGTCCCTATGGGTTCCCTATGGCTGCATAAGTGGAGTTCCCCTTCAGTAGAGTAGATCTCTAGCCCCTCCTGAGATCTCAAGGGCAAGTGCAGTTAAGGTAGAATTGCATACTAACCACACACATGTAGATAAGGGCATTTACTGATACCATGAAATTGTAGTTCCCTAATCCTCATCATATTAGTTGAAGCCCACTGAGCTTATAGCAAGGTGATACAGAAGTTCTGGTGAAGGGGAAGATGTCATGAAGCTTGAGGAACCTTTGTTAGAACTCGGGTCATTAATACCTCTGATTGATGACAAATGCCGGCCTGGGTTCTGCAGGTATGTGGAAGTTATTGGCCTTTCTTGCCATCTTTACCTTGCTTTTACCATAGAAAATTTGTCTTTCACTTTCAGTTATGACTGACAGTTCTCCTGAATATAATAGCTTGTGGTTATTCATATCTTAAAGTATGTTTCTTTGAATCTTTCTGGCTTCTAAGGTTTCCATTAAAAAAAATCCAGCTATTATTTTGATAGATTTGCCTTTCTATGTGACTTGATCTTTCTTTTTTAGCTCTCCAGATCTTTTCTTTAGTCTGAACATGACTTTTGACTATGAGATGTCATGAGGAATCTTTTCTGTTCCTGTGTGTGTGTGTTGTTCTGTATGCCTCTTGCACATTTTTTCCCTTAGATTTGAAGTTTTCTATAGTCTTTCTGAAGATGTGTTCTATACTTTTTCCTTGAGTATCTTCCGTAATGACCATCATCCATGTTTTTTGTTTAATTTGCCCCACAGCTCTTCATGCTGTTCATGAGCTTTTTTTTTCTTTTAAATTTATCAATTTCTTTGATTGACTCATCCAGTTCCACACTTTTGTCTTCAAGTTCTGATAGTCTTGTCTTTCACTGGATCTATTTTATTAGTAAGACTTTCCACTGAGTTTTTCATTGGATTTGTTATGTGTTTTATGTTGTCTTTTTCTTTCCTGGTGTTTATCTTTTTTACAATGTACTCAGATTCTGACTTATCTTCTTTATCTTCTTTTTTTGTTACTGTTTTTAAACTTATTTTATTTTATCTTGTGTGTGTGTGTGTGTGTGATGTGTATCAGAGGGCACTATTGTGTGTCCCTGTGGAGGATCAAGGGTGACTTTGAGACTCATCCTGGATTTCTTCTACCTCCTTTTTGCTTTCCTCTGGGATTTCCCAGACTCTGTCTACCAGGGCCAGAAGCGCAGGCCGGCCACTGCTATTTCCACCTGGTATTTTTACCTGGGACCTGGGATCCAAACTAAGCACCTCTGTTTTCAAGGCAGAGTTTTAACCCTTGAGCCATCTCTCCAACCCTTCTTGTTTGTTTTCTTGCTCTTTTTTTCACTATTTTTTTTCCTGTTTACATTTGTTTATACACTTATTCTCTTAGTGCTCCTTAATCATATTTATAATTGATCTTTGGAATTCATTGTTTTGATTATTCTCTTGATTGTTATCCAGTGAGTTGCCCACATTGGGAGCTGATGCCATGGAATTGGTGATTTTGGGAAAGAGACTTTTTTTTTTTTTTCTTTTTATGTTATTTCTGTGACTTAAGTCACTGATTTTTTTTTTTTTTAAAGCAAGTTTCTAACACACCTATATCTCATTTGATGTCATTACTTTTCTGAATTTGAACAGGTAGATAGATGTTGGTCGAAGTTCAACTTCAGGCCACTTGGGGAGTTTATTCTTGGATGGAGTGACTGTTCAATCTATAGTGCTAAACTTCAGTGCGAAGATGGTAGTGATATATGGTATTCAGAGTTTAATTAACAAAAGTTGGAGTGAGGGGGAGGTTGAGTGGGTAAGGATTGGGGATAAGAAAAGGTAGAGGTGTAACATTGAAGGTACTGTTGGAATCTATGAATTCAGAGATCACAACTGTATAATATTGTAATTGCAGGGTTATAACAGGAGTGGGTGAAGGTGTGAGAAACAGGGAAAAGGTAAATTTCAGTGTATGTTATGAGAGGTGTGGGCGTGTTGTAAACCAAATGGAAAATAACAAGCAATAATGCTAAATCCTAACTGGGATACACTATCAAAAATCTAACCCCTATAAGATATTCAAGTGAAAACTAAGTAAGTGAATATAAGAAATAAAAAAAAATGTTCTTTGTGTACTTCTTGCTAAGCTGGCTTGAGCTGAAAGGAATTCATTCTTGCCTTTGACTGCAGGAGGATGTAGTGATTCACTGTGGGGGTGGGCTAAAGGCAGCCCTGGTCTAGACTGACTGACGAATCTGAGGCAGCTGCATTTTTACTGGTACCAAGAGTCAAGGTTAGTAGTGAGAAAGTTCACTAGGGATGCTCTATCCCCAGATAAGTACAGGAGACTATAGAAGCAAGAGTAGAGTGACAGAAAATATTGTTTTCTGCCCCCCAATTCTTATCCACTACTAGTTCTGATGTGGCTTTTATGCCACATCTTACCTAGAAATCATTATTAAATACTTTTTAAAAGTAACGCCAGTGGCTATTTTGAGTTTTAAATTTATTGCCACTTTTAAGTCTTTTAACATGTTCATTATGTATCCATATATTCCCTTGGGCAAGTCATATATTCAATACAGAAATTACGATATGTAAGATAATTTTTAAGCTAAAGAGAAACATGTCTTTAATGCATATTGGAGAGTCCTAAATGATGAAATTGCAGATTTCTTGCTCCTAAATACTGTAAAATGTATTTGTACAGTTCATTGCAATCATGTTTATTGACTTAATCCATGTTTGTCTTTTTTTTCTTGTCTTGGTCCATTGCAGTCATCATTTTCTGGTCCCTTATTCTAAAATAATCTTCGACTCTTTTCCCACATTCACTCACCAAATCCTAGAAATTCTTTTGCTCCTTTATTTCTTCCTGTTCCTTTCACTTCAGTGCTAGTTATTCTCCTCATTCAAATAATTTTGCATCTGATCTCCTCCTGCTACACTCAATTTTCTGATATAGCAATCTTTTAAAAAGTTTATATCACTTATTTTTGTGTATATTAGGGATTAATAGAGCCTTTTGCTCATGATTTATATCTGTAGCTTCTCATTTTTAGCACTTGGCTCTTCTGAGGAATTTTTATTATTGGACTTAAGTTGGTGAAGAAGTTAAGGCAGGAGGATCACAAGTTAAAGCCAGCCTGGGAAGCCTTATTGAGACCCTGTCTCAAAATAAAAAGGTAAAGGGCTAGACATACAGCTCAGTGATAAAATGCTTCCCTGTTATGTATAAGATCCTGGGTTCAATCCCCAGTGCTATAGTGCATTTACAGATACACACCCTTTACATCTAGTCTTATTTTGTCATTTAGGCTAAACTTAGTATGACTTTAATTCTCCATACTTTGTTGCTTATCTTAAGTTTTTCCACACATGCCAGAGCTTCTCATTTTCTCAATTAATTTTACTTCAAGTTATTCTCATTTCCCTAAACTTATCGTCTATGTCACAGAATTTATAATTTAACCTTTGTTATTTAATAGTTAATGTAAAGCTTCTTGTATTAGGTACTTTTCTCATTGTGATAAAATACCTTTCGAAAGCAGTTTAAGGAAGGGTTTATTTTGGCTTACAGTTTAAGGGGATACATTTCATTGTAGTGAGGGAAAGGAGCAGGCGAGGTGGATCACATTGCATCCGGTCAGGAAGCAGAGAATGATAAATGTTGGCCTTTAGCTAGTAGTCTCTGTCTCTCTCGCTCTGTCTCTGTCTCTGTCTCTGTCTTTCTCTCTGTCTGTCCCCCCCTCCCCCCATGGGATTGAGTTACCCACATTTGGGTGAATTTTCCTACCCCAATTAACCTAATCCAGATAATTCCCTAAATTTAGTATTTGGAGATTTCTATATCTTGTCAAGTTAACAATGTAAACCATTTCATTACTTTTATAAATAACTTTGTGTCTTAATTGTAAGTACTATAGGAGAGGTACTAGATTTAATTAAAAACTGGTTTGGCCTGCACTCAGTTTTTCTATGTGTAAAATAATTTCTTAGAGCTAATTTTTTTTAAGTTGATATTATTGAGCTTAAAAATTCTCTGTTGTAATTTACCTTTTAGGAAACCTTTTAAGGAGAAATGAAGAAGAAATCTGTGTATTCCCTAAATGTGAGTGATCAGGAGTATGAAGATATGGAAGGTAATTTTTAGCTTCATAAACCTTATATTTGAAAGCCAAACTAAGACTTTGATTTGTGTACTGTAAAATGAAAGGCTTTTTTTTATGTGTTTTTTTACACTGTGAAATAAACTAAATTGCATACTTTTTTCTTCATGTTTTAATTTTGATTGATTAAACATTTTTAGTTAAACTATTTGCTTCTTTCTTGCTGCTGCAGTTTGCCTGCATGTTGCCAATAATTCACAACTAAAACACTTAGGGGAATAAGGAGGTTTTACTCTTAAGTTCTTGGTTATGGTTTAGTCTCTTAGTCCAGCTTGGCAGAAGAGTTCATACCAAAACCAGAAGCCTAGGGAATTGCAACTCTGCCGAAATATTCTGATTTTGCCAAAACTACTAAACCAGCTCTTACATGTCTTACATATGACACACAAAACTAGCACACTTACTTTTGCTTTTTATATGTTTAGGAGTTTCTGTGTTAGCTTCTGTTGCATGTGCGTGCATGTGCATGTGTCCTCTTTTTTTAATAGTTGGTATCAGTATTTTCTTTGGCTTCTAAAATCAGTCTTAGCTGTCAACAGAACCTTAGAATAGTAATGTTTAATATTTTTTAAAATGTTCTATTTATGAAAGAAGAGAATTCAATCATACTCACATGGAAATCAGAGCACAACTTTAGGAAATTGGTTCTTTCTTTCCACCATATGGGGCTCTGGACATGAGGTCACTGGTTTTGCATGCAATTGCCCTGCCTGCCAGGCTTTGTTTCTGGCCCTAGAACATCAGCTCTTATTCTCTTAATTCAGAAGTTACAGTTACTTTTTTTTAAAATACCGCAGATTAGACCTTTTATATAGACAGTATTTGCTTGGGTTTCTTTTCTCTTCTTTTTTTTTATTTATTCAATTGTGTGTGCGTGTGTGTGTGTGTGTGTGTGTGTGTGTGTGTGTGTGTGTGTGTAGAACCACAGGCAAATTTGGGAACCATCATGGACCGCCTCCACCTCCTCCTTGTTTACTCTGCCTGGGATTCACAGGCTCCGCCCTACCAAGACCTGAAACGCAAGCCGCCCCGCTTCGCCCGGCGTCTATACGTGGGGTCTAGGATCTGAACTCAGGACTTTCTGCCTGCAAGGCAGAGGCTTAACCCCTGAGCCACCTCTCCAGCCCCTCTTTCTTCTTGAAAAACAAAGTTCTATTGGTGATATGTTCCAAGTTATAGTACTTATTTTATACTCTTCAAAACCATTCAGTGATTTTGTTAGCTATGTAATTCTGGATTGAAAATTTTTCCTTTCCTTTTGTTCTCAATACTTTGAAGTATTTTTCTGTTTTACTTGGTATCTAGAACTCTTTGGATGGAATTGTCATTTCCTTACAGTTTTTTCACCATTTTCTGCTTTTAAGATCTTTTAAAATCTTTTTTTAAACTCTGTGTGTGTGGTGTGTGTGTGTGTGTGTGTGTGTGTGTGTGTGTGTGTCAGAGTGGAGTGTCCTTGTGGAGGACCAAGAGTGATTTCAGGAATCATCCTGGATTGCTTCTATCTCTTTTTTGTTTCCTTCTGGAATTTCCCAGGCTCTTGTCTTCCAGAGCCGGAAGTGTAGGATGCTGCCATTTTTGCCTGGCATCCAGGATCCAAACTCAGGTCTTCAGAGTTTTAACCCTTGAGCCATTTCTCCAACCTTAAATCTTTAATGTTGCTCTTCTGTTTAGTTTTTCTTCTAGGCATGGATTTATTTTCATTTAATTCTTTTTTAAATTTTATTATTATTATTATTATTTATTCAATTGTGCGTGTGTGTGTAGGTATGTACGCGCATGTGTGTGTGTGTGTGTGTGTGTGTAGAACCACGGACAAATTCGCGAACCTCCATGGACGCCTCCACCTCCTTCTGCCCCGGGATTCACAGGCTCCGCCCTACCAGGACCAGAAGCGCAGCCCCCCCCTCCCCTGCTTCCGCCTGGCGTCTATACGTGGGATCTGGGATCCGAACTCAGGACCTTCCGCCTGCAAGGCGGAAGCTTAACTCCTGAGCCACCTCTCCAGCCCTCATTTAATTCTTAAATTCTAAATTAATTAAATTTTCTTTTTAGGATTTTCCAAGAGTTCTCAGTTTTTACCAAAGGCCGACTTTTTTATATTAGTTACATCAACTCAAACTTCTTTTTTTAAACTAGAACATTTTTATAACAGTCTCATGCAATGGACACTGGCCAGCACAAGATGACAATGGCATTACAATTTGGTCATGACTGGTTATTGAGATTTTCTTTTTGGTTATGTTTATGCCTGAAGCTGCTATATTTGTACTGATGTATTACATTAGTTCATTCAGTAGATACTGTAAGGAAATCGCAAGTATAAAATGATGAACTCAAACCCCATATAAGTTAGAGTTGAGCAGCATATTTCATTTATTTTTTGGGTCTCAGTATGTAACACTGGCTGATCTGGAATTCACTATGGAGGTCAGGTTTGCCTTGCATTTGTAGTCCTCCTGCCTCAACCTACCAAGTGCTAGAATTACAGGCATATAACACTACATTTAGCTGGTGCCTAGATTTCATCATATTCCGTCAGTTACTCTATTTTCTCTCTTATAGCTACTTTCAAACTTTAGTATTCTAAACTTAGCACCAAGCTCATTTACAAAAAGAATCAACAGTTAACCTTTTAAACTTTTCTGTCTCCTACAATGTAGTTAATGTGTTCAAAAAATTTTTTAAGAGTGTGTGTGTGTGTGTGTGTGTGTGTGTGTGTGTGTAAGGGACTAAGAGGGAGGAAGTGAGGAAAGGGGGGTGTGCTGCATGTTATAAATACATGTTGAAGTGAAGGTTAGATGACAGCTTTTGGGAATCAGTTTTCTCCTGTCTTGTGGGCTTTAGGGATTGAACTCAGTTGTGAGGCTTCCTTAGACATTTTCCCCTACCAAGCCATCTTGCTGGTTCAGTTTCTCAATTTTTTTTCGTTCAGAAGTATTCTTTTCTTCTAAATTTCATCTGCTTTTAGTTATTTTATATCGTATCTCAAGGTTCAGATATTTTAATCTAGTGGATTTCTAAATTTGCTTATGCCAATTCTCAGACATGGTGGGTTATTTTTTTAGGTTTGGCAATGTTTACTTATGACTTCATATTTGATTAATTTATGAAATCTTGTGTATGTAATTCAGGTATTTGTCATAGAACTTGTGTTTTCTTCACCTGGCCCCATGCTAGATGGAACTACTTTAGTTACAGCTGATTGGCTTGGTTTAATATTGGAATCTGTCTTCTTTCTCCTATGTGGGAAGGCTTAACTTCCAGATCTTAACACTAGTATGGACATTTTGCACCTACCAGCTTATTGTGTACTCTTCAGTAGTATAAATTGACTACTGTTAAGAGTTTAAATTTGTAAAAGTCTTAAGGAGATTGATCTGGAAGTAGTGATTAAATGTACATGTTCATCCAGCAGTTTATTTCCAGAAATTGATTCTTTAGATATACTTTAGTGAAGTGGGACTGGGCAGATTGGGTAAACTACTTACAGCTATGAGTTTGAATCCTCAGAACCTATGTAAAATTGAAAAGAGTAGCATACATCTGTAACTCAGTGCTACCACAGTAAGATAAGAGGCAGAGACTGAAGGATTCTGGGAAGTTTGTGAACCAAATGTCTTGATACGCACAGTGGGGGAAGTGAGGAAGATAAAAGACCCTGTGTCAAACAAGGTAGAAGTTGAGAACAGAAGATACTCTGACCTCCACACATATCCCCAACCCCCTAGAGATGAAATAATGGGGTTGGAGATACAAGCTCAAAAGAAGTACAAGTGCACTTTCTTAGCACTGAAAAAAAAAAAAGTGAAATAATGTTCATAGCCATGTACATTAGTTTTTTAAAAGCAGAATAGTATGTTTAATATTCTAGTGTTTGTATGATTTAGCCTAGCTTCTTGGCTCAACCCTGTAATCTCAGTTCTTGGGAAGCTACGGTAGGAGGATTTGAGTTTGAGGCCAATCTACCTATTAGATCTTAAAAAAAATGCTTTTCTGTACATTAGAAACAATCTTTGTAAGAACACAAGAAACACTAAGAAGTAATAAGTTTACTTGTTGGGTTTGGTGAATGTGAGTAGATAGGAGTAAATGTGATTGGAGGTTTGTCACTGTAGTCATTTTTATTTACACATTTTGAGGTAGGTAAATATTCATTTTTAAATTAAGATTCGTTTTACATCCCCTGTTCCTATTAAATTATAAAGTCGACTTTATTAAAGTTGACTACAGAGTATAGCTGAATGGGAGAATGTGTGCTTAGCACAAGACCCTGGGTTCAATCTGAGGATCTCCCTCCCCAACATGCAAATATATAAGTAAAAATAGTAAGCACTGAGGCTGTTGAACTTGAGGAATATATTTGTTAATTTAAGGTTTAATCTCATTGTAGTAGACAGGCCCTTAGGAATTTGTTATAAACACATATTGTTATAAACACAAATCATTGGTTCTAGAGGGCTTTGAAAACATGATTATTTTACTTTGCAGGTGAAGAAAACAGAAATGATACTGGTACCACTCGTCTGTTGAACAGTGAAGCAGACAGATGTCCAATATGTCTTAATTGTCTATTAGGAAAGGAAGTTGGTTTTCCAGAATGCTGTAATCATGTCTTCTGTATGACCTGTATTCTTAAATGGGCCAAGGTAAGTCTGAGAATAAGTATTAACCACAGTTGATAAATTTACTCTATTTTAATTTCCTATCATAATTTTATTTCATCTAAGGAGCTGATACTGTCTTTCACAAAATATTTCACAGTATCGTGTTGCCCAGTTGCTTTAGACATATTTCCCTGTTTTTCTTTGTTTTACAATGAAAGGATTTTAAGTGTGCACTTTGAAAAAAAATCTTATAGGGAGAAAAATCTTCTTTCTGATTTGTGTAAGGTATTTATTACTAATCACATCTCTGTAGGTATTTCTGATTTGTGTAGTAGTATTTACTACTAATCACACCTCTTACCTGCTTTTTTTCCCCTGAGAATTTTCACATAGGTCATTTGATTTGCTTTTTATGTTAATCTTATAGAATAGCCAGAGTGGATGTCATGGTGTTTTCCCAATCTTCTAACTTCTAAGCAGATGTTACTTTAGAATTGTATTTTCTAGAAATTGTTTTAATTTAGGATTAACTAATATTACAACCTGAGTAGATTTTACTGAGATTCTTCATTAAGTATAAGTCATTAAAAATTAGGATATTTTGGATTTTGATTGTATTATATTGAAAACTTTGGGCAAAATTCTTTTAAGCCCCATTGTTGTAAATTGTAAAAAATTCATTTTTTTTTATATCAGTGACACTTTCTAACTTAGTGCAAAGAAATTAGTAAAAAAATTAGATGTATCAAAAAATGTTAATCTCAGCTACATTCAAATTAATTTTTTGATACTCAGCATCACAAAAATAACTAAAATCAAATTTGTTCAGTTTTTTTATATACTTTGAAAATTAATTGGGTTTTATATAATAGCTTTTTTTGTTGTTTTCATTTTACTCATCTGTTCCTTAATACTTTGGAAAGAACCAAAATTATGTATGGTGAATGCTTTCTTTCTTTCTGAGTTCTGTAAGATACTTGTTAAGCCAATTAAATTTGGAAGTGTGTATTAAGATTAAAGTCTAACATAGTGTATAATAGAAACAAACTAAGAATAGGTGAAAATGTATTTTGAGAAAAATACTTTGAATTTTGCAGAAATATTGCTGGTAAATCTCCATATGTGTTTATGGGAGTATTAATTAATGAAATATTATCAGATTTTTCTTCACACAATTAAAAATGAAAATCATGTTGAATTTAATACACCTGGGTTGTCTTTGCTTTTTTTTTTTTTTTTTCTCCTTCCTGTTAGGGAGTGAGTAGAGAACCTCTGTTACAAATGCATGGGTAGAAGGCTTCAGTTCAGTGTGTTGTTTCCTGATTGTGTTTAGTGACTGATTGTGAATTTGAACAAAATGGTCCAAATGTTTTTCTTTAAGACAGAGTCTATAGATTGGTTCTCCTTTACCACCTCAAGTTTATATTTCAACACAGTCATAAACTTTACCAAGATGTGTATGACTCAGTTTCTGTAGGGTGTGCACTGAGAAGTGTAATTGTTAGGTCGTAGACTATGCACATATTTAACTTCACCAAGTATTGGTAAACTTAACTGTTGATAATCATTGTCAAATATATTTGACAACATATATAATATAACCAATACATTTATTACATGTTTATTTTCCTTGTTTTGTGTTACTCTTTTGAAAATAAACATTACTGAATTAATTTTTAAGAAATAAGTTCTTAACCTGTTGGACTACTTAAATTATGGCAAAGTAAGGTATAGCTGTGATGCTGTTTAAACAAAATAATTAACCTTGAAAGAGGAGAACAAACAGAACTTTGAATTAATGAAGTATCCCTAATGGGGAAAGCAGTTATCAGTTATTAAACCATTAAGTTGAGCAGTAGCAAGTGAACAATTATATTAATAATGCTTACTATAAACTGTGAATAAATGCAAGTTTGCAAAGTTATTTAGATTTCTTAATTTTTAGTTCAGTTTTTTGCTTTGTTAATAGTTAGAAGGCTTTAAAGTTTATAAGCTTTGGTAAATAGAATCAAATTTCAAATTCATCATTTTTTTTCTTTTTGGATTATTATCACATCAATTAAGATCTTTTATTTTCTTAAGCTTCCAATTAAGAGTATGCAGCTTCAGGATTAGGAATGTGTACATATTTAGAGCCCCTTTTACAGCTGTATCCTGCAGTAAGGCTTTCTTTTACATTCTTTCATTAAATTCACTTTTATTAGTGCTTATTTAACATACAAAGTAAGGATTTTGAACTCCAGTAGTAATTTGTTTCCAGTTATCTCAAGGAATAGCCAAAGGTTAAAATCATTTACAAATTTTGATCCATAGTTTAAAATTTTACTCTAATGTTCATTTTTAAAAGAGTAGATATCAAAGTGAGTCTTATAAGAAGTTAGAAATCTGTATTATAAGAAATCAGTGGAAAATGCATTCTAGATCATCTTTCTAGGACTCTGTCTTTCAGAAATTTAGCAGTGCTGACTTTTAAAGGTTCACTGAAGTAAGATTAAGAAGGGAGATCAAGCACTTTAATGTTTTAAGTGAAGAAATTCTGTGAAAAACTGGTATAGAAAAATTAAGATGTGTAGTCTAGTGTATTTTACATACACTCTCAAAAATTTTCACAATCTTAAAAATGATCCCCAAATAAAAGTTAGTTTGAATTTCTGCAAGTTCTAAAATCTTGGTTGTGTGGTTATTTAAACAAAAGATGTCCGAGAAAGTAATTAAGTAATTGGTATCTTTTAGGTCAAAATGTTTTAGCATAATAGTGCTTATGGTGTGGTATTGAGTACCTCGAACCTAAGCCCTGCCCTTAGAAGCACTAGAACTGTTAGTTCATAAAATAATAATGACAGCAAAATACTTAAAGTTGAGCACAATATTGCATATCTGCAATCCCTGCCCTTGGGGAATCCAGGCAGGATGATTACTTGGAGGCAATATGGAGGATTATGTAGCAAGTACCAGGCCAGACTGGGCTATGTCAAAACACTGCCTAAAATGTGAACGATGGAGAAGAGAGAGAAATGAGTAGAAGTAAAAGAAAAAGACTGTTGAACAAATTTTAATTGATAGTAAATAGAGGCAAGTTGAAATTTCTATTAAACTATCTCTTTTAAAACTGAGAATCTGAAATTAATTAAAAGAAGGCATTCGGACTGATAGAATATTTATTTAGCCAGTCTATTAGAATTTATTACTTGTTATCTTAAGGAGTTTATCTTGTACTACAGAAACACAACTTGAACTTGGAGTTTAGAATATATAGAACTTTAACTTTGATTATGTGAGGTTGCACAGATATTTAGAAAGGTGAAAACTATAAAGTTTGAGAATGTCAGTAGTAGTAGTAATTGACCATAATTATAAAACTCTACAGATAAGCCATCTACCCCCAAAGTGGTTAAGAAGATAGGATTTATCTTGATACAGTCATAAGGTGGTGGTTAAAGTTTTGTCCTTTTACAGAATTAGAAACACTGCATGTTTCTTACTGTATTTATTTATTTTTGGAGCTGGGGATTGACTGACGTACACTAAGTGTGTGCTCTGCCACTGAACTAGACCTAGCTTCATTTATTGTATTGAAAGAACATGCAGTATATACAGTTTGCGTTTTTGTTAAGTTTACTGATAACTACTGAGTTTCTGTCCTTTTGTTTTCTTTTTAAGTACTTTTTTATGTTTTTTCTAAGGCAATCTGATTGTTGTCCCTAAACTTACTGAGATGAGTTCTTTATTTCTAGAAATTGTTGAAGGCTTTCAGTTTGAGTAAGGTTGAAATCAAAATTGGACAGTCATGAGACTAAAAATGAAGAGACTTGACATAGAGTTCTTAATGGAACAGTGTTAAATCTATATAAATGAAAAGTTTGTTTTGGAGTTAACATATAACCAAAAAAAAGATGAGTTGACATACATTTTGACTGCAGTATGTTTTATGTGTTCCTTTATTCAGAAAACAAAAGTTTGCATATCATTCTGAGAATTATTTTTCAATTTTCTGAATAATTTAGCGAAGTTTTGTCTGGTGTTTGTTTTCTACAGCTTTAAATTTTAGCTTTTTCAATTAAAAAAAAATGAAAGAAGTTTTAATATCACAGTGGTGGCAAAGGTGTATAAACCAGGCATTCAGGAGGCCGAGGAGCACCCCAAATTCCAGGCCAGTCTGAGCTTCAGAACATGACTTGTCTGTCTCAAAGGAAACAAAGAAACAGACAAATAAGTGAACAGAAAATTTGAATTAATTTGGATGTGAATTTGAAGAATTCATCTAAATAACAGTAGTTTTGATATATGACTCAGTAATTGTAAATTGAAAGAATAAGTCTGTGAAAACACATAACTTTCTTAAACATGCAGCCCATGTCAATGCATTTTGTAAAACAATTCTTAATGCAGTGCTCCAATTGATAATACAGGAACTTCAGAAACATATTGTGATCTATAAAATGATGTGAATTAAAGATGACCTTTCAAAGCAGAAATAAAAATATAAACTGTCAAAAAAATTTTAAAGGTGTTTAAAAACCGTTAACTAAAGCTTCTGTTAATATAGTTCTTTTTGAATAGTAATATAAGCATACATATGAACCACCACTAATAGTTTTTCAAAACTTATGAAGTATTATCAACTTTATTATATATATATATACACACATACATACAAACATACATACATACATACATATATATAATGGCAGATCAGGGCCCTTTGTTCTTCAAGTAGATTATGGAAAGTTTAGGTTCTGATTTTTCAAGAACTTGATGTTAGTTTTTTGTATCCACTGCTGTTTTTACCTTGTAATTGATCTAGATAAATAAGCAGTGCGAACACTGTGTATCAGACTCTTCACTTAATATTCTGTTTACCGTCAGGTAAATTAATGTATTTCTACATAGCCTAGATGTTAATGTTAGAATATTTAAAATGATTTACTTGATAGTTTATAAAGTTTTCTATTTATATACCAGAAAAAGAAAATCTTGTCCATTAAGATGTCAGAAGAGATTAAAATAAAATAAAAGTCTACCTAAGTGTTATAATGTGTCTTGGAGAACATAAAAATATTTCATTCAGTGGAGTCATTGAATATATTCTTAATGTTAATTTTTTTATTGATGGCTATTTGCTTTTTATGAATGTGCAAAGCTGGTATAAAGAACCATGGTTTCACTAATGTGCATCGACAAAGGCTGTCTTGAAGCAGTATTGAGATGTGCTAGGGAATGTGTAGTCCTAAATTCAGATGAGCATTTGAGAGATCATAGCAACTTGTCTTGGAATTCTCAATGAGAAAGGATAAGTGTTTGTTGGTCAACAATTTTAAAATAAGCACCGACCTCTGATGATATGTATTCCTAAAGCACCTTTGAATTGAACTGCAGTTTGTATGATATGCTTTATTTTTTTAGTGACAGATAGATGTTATATATACCCGTGAACAGGAAAACTTACCTATAAGCATAGGTACTGAGATTTAGTCTTTAAACACTTACCTTTAACACTTGCTTCTCTCTCTCTAGGAGGGGCTATCTGTAGGCAGCCTATGTGATTGAGGATAGAGCAGCAGCAGGAAGCAAGAAATATTAGAAATCAAGAATCCTGAATTCCCAAATAAGGAAGGTTTCCTGTTTTTACATTTAAGTATGGGTGTGTCTGAGCTGGGAATTTACAACGCTTCAGAACACTAGGGTATGTTCTACTGAAATAATTAGGAAGATTATTTTATTTCTACCAAAACTGCCTCCTTAACTGTTAACAACCATAGCGCAGAGCATTCACTTTAAGATGTATGCTCTGTTTTTCATGTACATTACACTGTAAAGCAGTGAGGAAATTTTATTAATTTCATAGCTGTCTCTCAAATGTTGTTCTTATACTTTGGTAATGAAACTAATTAAAGATTAAAAAGAGAGCCACATTAAACAAGCGAATAATTGAGGGTATTTGTGCTATATATATAAGGAATCAAAATAGTAAATATTTGAGTTTTGCATATAAAATTTGTGTATTTTTTAAAAATTAAAGTCACTTAAGTATTTTAATTTTTTGTGTATTAACTTTGAATGTGAGGTTTTAAAAGTTTGCAGTTTAGAAATTCAATTGATTACTCTAGCCAAACAAGCTTTTGAGAACTTAAACTTACTTCAAAAACTTTTAAGTATCTTTGGGATTTTCTGAGTAGCTATCAGTTGTGTTAAGGATGAGTCCCTTAGGAATGCTTCAAGGTTAGGGTGGTCCAATTTCTAAAGTTTACTTGTAAAAATTTTCCATTTGAAATGTTGTCTTACAATATTTTTTCTAAGATTAAAAATGGACAACTTTGTTTCCTAGCTGTAGCATAGATATTTTATCTACCATTTTCAGCTTGTTTCCTGACTTAACATTTTTCATGCCTAGGAAGATAATTTAATTTCAAGAATTTTTTTTTTTGTTTCATTGTTTGAGCCAAAGCCAGTTAACTTGTTGTTTTGTTTCTAAACAATGTAGGAAACTTAATGCAGATTATGATAATATATAGTAGTAGTTTGTCATTACTGCCACTTTTTTCTGTTTTTTTTTTTTGTTTTGTTTCCTTGCTTTTGTTATAGCAGTGTCCTTTCTTCACATGAAACTTTAGACAGATCCAAAGCAGTTATTCATCAGGAAATAAAAAGTGAAAAATCCTCCCATAGGACCTAGATAGTTGAACAGATCAAAATGGAATGGTTCAGGTTAAAACCTATGTCATATTAAAACTGGCAAAGACATCAGCAGAGGAAATTTACTAAAGAAAGAAGGGAGCTTGTGTTTCAGTTCACTGATTGATGCATGAATTTCTTTGGTCTTTATGTTATAAATTAAGATAGAACAACAAAATAATTCCTACATATACCATGAAGTATGTTTCTTGTAAATACATCATATTGCAAGTTGTCTTTTTGTTAAGTAACCTAGTTTTATCTTAAATGTAGGTAAAGTGGTTGATGTTTATAAGACCTTATGTAAGAAGTAGCAAATGCCACATATTCTTCTAATAATTAACTAAGTTAATTTCCATGTAAAGCTTGGAGATGAGTTGTTATTCACATTTTTCTAATGATGAGTGATATAAAGTGAGTTATCTAAATTCCATACCTGTCTTTGATCTTCTGGATGATTAGTATTACATTGTCAGAATCCTTCTTTACTTGCATAACCATAGGTGTTAATAAGATCATCTTTTAATGTTTTCTTCCTAGATTGCAGCCTTTCTCTTCTATCCTCGTAGAAAGCATTCCATCTTAAATTAGTTAAATAATATAAACCCATTCTTCTACAATAATAGTTAATATATGTCAATTATTGAAAACAGGAAATATATTTATATCAAAATAAAGTTGATTCATAATTATAAAGTGGCTGAAGGACCAATTTCCATGGTAAAAAACACAAGTTATTTAATTCAGAGACTAAAATATTAGGCAAAGTGTATAAATAGATATTTAAAACTTTACATGCTCTTTTAAAGTAAGGAAAATATGCTCAACCGTATGCAAAAGAAAGGAAGTGAAGCTAAAATTATTATGATATACAATGCTGCTAAAGAATACTACAAACTTTATCAATGTGAACCAGTCTAAAATTTAGAGAAAAATAATGAATGAATGAAGTTCTGTATATGAATTGTAATCAGAAGACAATATGAATTGAATAGCTGTTAAAGAACATGTAAGTAACTTCCTTTGGAGAGAGTATCTGTGTGGCTGAGGGAAAGTGTGAGGGGAATACTTAATTTTCCATATTAAAAACATTTTTATTTCTGACACAGTTGTTTATTCAAGATAATTAATTTGAAGGAAAATGTTAGGTTGGAGAATATTAAAGTATGAAAATGTCTGCCCAAGACATTCCTTTTATAGCTGTTTCAAGGTTGTAAAAATTTAGAATTACAGCCAATTTTATGACAGCTATATTAACTGCTTTTTGTTATACTAGTTGTGTTTAGCTGAGCAGGAGGTAATAGTGGGATCTTATTAACAGATCTTATCTTTTATGTTCATTGTATTCTAGTTGACATATAGTAGGTGATTAAATATTGAATGAATAAAACAAGATATTTGTTCTGTTGAATGATACAGTCAGAGTATTTAATCTCTTGTCTGTGATAGTGGAAATTTGTAGCTATAGTTCAATGTGATCTTTTTTTGTGGATATGTTGTAAAGGCATAATTTGTTAATCATTTTCAGACAATGGCTTCGTGTCCTATCGACAGAAAACCCTTTCAGGCAGTGTTTAAATTTAATGCAATGGAAGGTTATATTAAGGTAAGTCTTAGATTTTTATTTTGTAGTACAAACTGTAATATTAATTGAGGTTGTTCTGATAGATTTCTAGTTAGCGTAGATTGAAAACTATTCAACTTTAGGCTCAAGCCAATCTAGTGTGCTTGGAAAGTTCCAGGCCTATGAGACCATAGCTCAAAAAAGATGGGTTGTGCCTGAGGTTGTTCTTTGACCTCTACATGCATGAGAACACACTCCACACCTAAGCATACACAAGAGCACATAACACAAACTATACCCCTCCATACACACAAATATGCACACACATACTTGCAGAAATAAAGGATTTACTTTTTATAATTATCTTTTTGCTACCTGTTGAAATTATTCTTTTCTGTTGCTCTGAGACATTACTCATACTCAAACAAGTTGGGAGGATTTATTTGGCTCACAGTTCCAGAAGGGGGAGACATGTGTAGTTCATTATGGTGGAAAAAGCATGGCAGGCTACAGAATATGGTTCAAGCACCACAGCCATCATCACGGGAGGCCGAGGAAGCAAGCACAAACATCCAAAAGAAGCAGAGTTAAGCCACTAACCTTCAAGGTCCACCCTCTGTGATATGCCTTTTTCCAATAAGGCTCTCCCTCCTAAAGGTGTCACATTTGTCACCAATAACAGCAGCTAAGGACACAAACACATGAGCCTGTGGAGAAACAACTCACATTCAAACTATGGCGCCACTTATGCAGATTTGCTTATTTCTTGGAAAAAAGTTACTGAGTGTTAATGTAATGAAAGCCGAAATGGACTGTCTGGAAGATTCAATATTCTTTTAAGACTGCTATTCATAAAATTGTGTTGTTAAAGATCTTTTCAGCCAGGCTGCCCATGAACTCTTCTTTTTTTTGTTGTTAAAAAAAAATATTGATTTTAATTTTATTTGAAAAAGAGAGGGAAAGAGAAAGGTGCTTATATGCTTTTGGGGATTGAATTCTGGTCACTAGGCTGGCAAGCAGGTGCCTTACCCACTAAGCTATCTTGCTGGCCCATCCTTGAACTCTTGATTTATCTGCTTGAATACCAGAATTATTGGCGTCTTCTACCATGTCAGACTGGAATATTTTTCAGTCAGATCATTTTTGTTTCTTTAATATAATTTCAAGGAAGAATCAAAAATTGTTTATGCTGTTGGAATAATTTTGCGTTTGTTATAGGTTCTTGTAAAAAGACAATTGAGAGAAACAAAAGACAGGAAAAATGAAAGCTCTTTTAAGAAACAGTTGTCCTGCAGTGAAAGTTCCAAAAGCTATAAAAGGTTAGTGATAAACTTTAGGAATGGAAATCAGGTAAGTAGAACATAAGTATTCGAGTACAAAAAAAGAATAGATTTTTTTTTCCTATTTTATACATGCATATATTTGTAGTGAGATCCCAGTTGTCCTTTCTTACCATTTTCACTTCTGCTGATCTCAGGTTTTCCAGCTAGGCTATATCCTAGTGTACCAGATGCACTGAAGAAAATGACTTCCCCACTCCTGGCAGTTTTAACTGCCTTTAGCTCCTCTCCCCCATCCATAACGGAATGCTGAAGTTCCAATAGTGCAGGTCTTTAGCAATTAGCACAGTTACTATGTGTACCTGATTACAGTGGCTATTTCATTTGAGAAGACTGTTTCATAGCACTCCTCCCCAACTCCTGGCTCTTAAGTTCTTCCCTCCTCATTTTCTCTGCTTTGGAGGGGATTTTATATACATATGTATGAATATCTAGCTTAGGACTGAGCACTTAACACTTTCCTTGGCACTTTGACCATTTAGGAGTCTGCATTAACTGTTGATTTACTGTGAAAAAAGCTCTTTTCTCTGATATTGTGAGCTATAGTAGTTGCTAGTTTAAATGGTTAGAAGGAATGTAGCTATGTTTCCATTTAGCATGTACCAGTAGTAAAATCCCCTCTAGAGCTTATGATTTCCCCAGCCATAGATTTTTGATTAGGTTTATAGTACCATGCATATATTCCCTCCTGTATAGCTGGCTTCAAAACTAAAGGGGTTGGTTGCCTCCCAAGTATTCATGTCTACTGCACTAAAGGGCATACTTACCTGGCATGTGTGTGTAGCACAGAGAGTCCACAGCTGCATAAGTATTGTTGTTGAGTTTTCTTCCCTAACAGCCTTTATAGCATTTAGGGCATGGAGAAAAGGAGCTTTCAGTTTAATTTCTGTGTTTTACTATCAAAATGTGTAATGGTTTGAGTAATAGTTTATTACCATATAATTTTGATGGGCAACGAGGAGCAATGATAGTAGTCTGTGTTGTCTTGGGTACCTTTAGGGTTTCTCTGGCAAACAACTTCTGGGAGATGAACTACTCTGAGGGAGATAACCCACACCTGGTTTTGGAGTTTTTGTTTAAAAACCTATGGCTTCTGGGAGCATCATTTTCTACTCATTTGGGTATCTTTATTCACACTCCCCCCTTTTTTTAATTGTATTTTTTTTAATTTATAAAGTACTAGGTTTCTTTTTAAAAATATTTATTTCTCTGTTGTGTGTGTGTGTGTGTGTGTGTGTGTGTGTGTATGTGTGTATGTGTGTGTATCAGAGGGCACTGTGTGTCCCTGTGGAAGGCCAAGGGTGACTTCAGGAATCATCCTGGATTACTTCTACCTCCTTGCTTCCCTCTGGGATTCCCTAGGCTCTATCCACCAGGGCTGGAAGTGTGAGCTGCTGCCATTTCTGCCTGGTGTTTTCAGTGGGAGCTAGGTTCCTAACGAAGAACCTTCTGCTTGCGAGACAGAGTCTTAACCCCTGAGCCATCTCTCCAGCCCAAAACACTAGGTTTCTATATGGAGTTTTCATTTCTCCTTAGGTTTGGTTAAAACTCTCCTCTCTCTGCCTCCAATTTTAAATCCATATCTATTATTCTCCCTTTTTCTAGTTACTTTTCTTTTTGCTGCTGTGAGACAACACTCAGACCAAACTTAAGAGAGATTTATTTGGTTTGTGGTTTGGGGGTTGAGGGGATAATAGTCCATTAAGGCTGAGACGGCATGGCGGACAACAAGCCAGAGGTGGCCAATGTAGGTCACTGTAGCTGTCAGAAAAAGCAAGAAGCAAACCTGGCTGGGACACCAAAACTTCAAGGTCTTCCCTTCCTTGTGACATGCCTTCCTCTAGAAAGATATTACCTAACTTTGCCACAACCCTCCCAGACATTAACAACTCAAATTGAAGCCATGACACCTTTACTATCATCCTTTTAAGGCCTTTTCCTCTCCCTCCCCTCATGATCTCTTTCTTGTTTACTGGTCTTTAGATACTCATTCCAGATTAAACATAAACATCTAAAAACTCAAAGCTATAATTTTCACATGAGAGAATACATAGCATTTGTCTTCTTGGGTCTGGTTTACTATCTCAGTATATTTTTCAGTTCTATCTTCCTGAAAATTCCCTAATTTAATATATCTTTAGTGCTGAGTAACATTCCAGGGTAAAGCATTAAAGTGTGCTTTTAAATTGGATTTACTTCTTTGAAAGCATATACTTTATTTTAAGGAAGGATCAGCTAAAGCTTGAGAGTTTGACTTCTGTTTTTGGCAAAGGCTGTTGACATAACCTCCTTTTCAATTTTCTCTTAATCTGCTTTAGAACAATAATTTCGTAAAAGCAAAAAATGTTGCAGAAGTTTAAATTTCAGATTGGTTAATGTTATTTTTTTACCGATCACAAAATAGCAGTAGTGGCTTTAATGCTGATGTTCCTGCCATGAATCTGGAGGAAGTAGGAAGTAACGAAAAAGCAGTGTCTTCATAAGGCGGTTACGGTAGAAAGTGCTTATTTTCACATGTTTGTTCTTCCTGTTTTAGTGGGCACTTGCTTTCTACTGTAATAATGTTCCTGTTCAAAGATTTCAAAAGCAAATAAATGGGTTTCCTAAATTGCTGTTAATAAAATAATCATTGTCCTATTTTGACATAATTATCTACAAATACAATGCTTAGCATTTGAATAAAATAGAAATTTATCATACTTTGGACTAACTTGAATGTGAGCAGTATAATAAAATTAATATATTAATAAAAACTAGTATCAGTATATTTAAAACTTAATCTTGTTCTTCTTTTGTTCTCTGTCTGCGTTTTCAGGTATCTTTGCTGGCTTCCACTTCTCTCTCTACCCACCATGCTGTGATGGAGGATCTCTCCTTATCTTTCTCTGACCCTAAGCTATCTCTTCTGTTCTAATGCTCTCCTACCTTAAGGCTGAAGTAAGGCTCTGCTAGTCACTGGGCCCTCAGCTGTAAATAAGCTCCTACTTCTTAAATCTCAGAAAAAACTTCAATCTTATTTTGATGTGAAGTGTATTTAATTTTTGAAAAAAATTATGTGTGAATGTGGGATAAGATGCATATACTCATGGTACATATATGGAGGTCAGAGGCCGACTTACGGGACCTGGTTCTCTCTTTCCACCATGTGGATTCCAGAGATTGAACTCGGATGCCAGGCTTGGTGGTTAGCACTTTTACCCGGGCCCTGAAATGTTAGCATTTCTCACGAGCAGTATTCAGGTTAATGTATTGCCATATTCATAATGAAATCCATAATTCATTAGTACATTTCATCAGAATACTAATTTCTTAAGAGCACATTTAGTTATTAAAAGTTAATAATTCCTGATTTAATCTAATAACTATAACACTATTGCTCCTTAACAGACATTGATATCATAAAGAATGCCCTTCCCTTCTTTTAGTAAAAAAGTACTCCACGTAAAATTGTTTAAGTATTCATGGAACAGCAGAGTCCTGGAGTTGTATCTATAAAGAGCAATTTTTAAAGCTTCATCCTTTGATTCTTCCATTTATGTGGATATACTTTCCCCAGGCTTAATGAAGAAACACCTTTTGTTAAATAAATTGTATATCTGTGTGTGTCTCTTTTTCCATTTTTTTTGTGTATTTGTGTGTATGGTTCATGTTCGTGTCTATTTTTCTGTGGGTTGCATGTGTGTTGAGGCCTGAAGCTGACATTGGGAATCATTCTTGATCTATCTTCCACTTCATTCTTTTTGAGACAGGGTATTTATTACTCAAACCAGAGTTAATAGCCACCTTATTCTGGGAATTCAGAATCTGGCCTTCCAAGGCCATTTACAAGTGGGTTCATCTGGCATTTTATGGGAATCTGAGGCTTCCAAACTCTAGTGCTTTACCTGCTGAGCTATCTCCCTAGTCCTGGCAGTCTTTTTTTTTTTTTTTGTAGCTTATATATATAAAATTTTATTTATCCATGAGAGAAAGGTGGGTAGAGGAGTAGAGGTCAGATGTAGAAGTTAATTCTCTCCACCATTTTGACTTACAGGGATTGAACTCAGGATACCATATGTGTAAACCTGATGAACTATCTCCTCAGCCTGCTTAATTCTTTGTAGAACTCACTGACTGTGATAATGTTTTGGATGTGTACTTTCTGTGGTTGTCACAGTTACTGTTCTCTCTGCTATGAGATAATACTCAAGACAACCATCTTAAGGAGAGAAAGTGAGTTTTATTTGGCTTATGGTTCCAGAGGGATTATATAGTCTTGTTATGTCAGAAAGGCATGGCAGGTAGCTATGTGTGGAGGTGGCTTAAATCATGTCTGCTATGATGGAGATCAAAGAAACTGGGTTCTGATAGCAGTAGGAGGAAGATGAGTTGCCAGCACAGGGCAAAAGTGTCCCAGAGCTCTTCGGTTTTGTGATTCCTTTTATCTGGTCTGCTACTGTGAGGTTCCATCCAGATTTGGGTTGGTCTTTGTGTTGCAGATATCTTAATCCAGATAATCTCTCCATGTGGTCTGATAGCTAATTAATCTGTTAGTTAATCCCAGGTGTAGTCAAAGTGACAACTAAGATTAACTATCACAGTGATCTCAAAGAACAATTGGCTTCTGCTGAGTCAACACTACATAATTTGTGAGGTTCTTCTTTTGGTTCTAATATACCCAAGTTCTCTGTTTAACTATTTTTTCTTGGCCATTGTCAGTAAGAGTATATGGCAAGAGAAGTAATATATGCAAAGTAATAATTTGCTTTTACCTTCAATGATACTTCCCAAAGTGGAAAAGCTCTATCAGTTGTATCTTTTGTAATATACTCTTTTGTTGAATGGTTATAGCCTGCAGTCTTTTGCTTATACTAGATCTCTGTAGCACAAAGGAGTCATCCAAGCTTCCCTCCTTCAATTCTAACACCTTTCTTTTTCGGACACTTTCGCCAGTTCCAAGTTAGGGATTGCAGCAGTGTTTGTATTTATAGTAAATCTGCATTTTAAATCCAGTTTAACGAGTGGAGAGTGACACCTATTTATACTTTCTTTGCTAGTATTTTCTAGTAACCACTTTAAGAAAGTAATGTGTAAATACCTCTGTTCTACTAGTCATGATAAGCCAATAACATCATGGTTTAAGACACATGTCATTGTATGTTGAAATCTAGTTTAGCCCAATAATTCATGAGCCAATAAGAATATTTAACCATTTATCAGACTTTCATTACTAATAAAATAACAGATTTCATTGTGATAAGTGAATTGAAAAGCTTTATTTTAATTCTTTCAAACTTTTATTGATGTTTACAGGAAAAAAACTGTAAGAGAAGATCTATTACGTGAAAATTTTTATGGCTTGAAGATGTTACATAGTAAGTGACTCTGCTTGTTTATTCTGGTGGGGGAACTGAGTGGGGCCCAGGGATCTGCAGTGAGGAAAAGAGAATCAGAGTATAAAGGGGGTTGAGGGGGTACAGCTGGGCTCTGGCAAATAGGGTAGAGGAATTCCCATGGCAGGTCCCCTCCTTGGCTCTTCTGCCCTTGAGTGAGACAGCGATCTTGATACAGGCCAGGTGCTCTGGATGTGGCAGTTCTGGCGCTTAGCCAGGTGATAGCTCTAGGTCAGGCAAGGTGAAGTCACTGGAGGGCAGTGAGAAGGTGCCTTTCTTGAATGGGCAGTCTGTAGGTGTGCAGGGGCTCTGGGTAGGGGTCCCTTCGGGAGATGTAGGTGTTGAACAGGTCACAGAAATTCTCGTAGGTGCAGCTGCCTAGCTGCTCCACACAAGGGATCTTGACCCAGATCCCAGCCACTTCTTTCTCCACCATTAGTTCTACCTTCTGGGGAGACGTGAGGGTGATATTGGTCTTTAGGACAGTCATGTTGTCAGAAACGGTGGGGTCAAGTTCCAGCATGAGACTTTTGATCACCATGAAGTTGGGTCTTTCCTTTTCATCACAGTTATCCCAGGAAAAGCTGCTGAGCCAGGAAGGGTGCTTCAGGCCTAGGCCAGCGAAACCGGTGAGACCCGCCAGCAGCCAGCCCAGGTTGAGCAGGAAGAGTATGTGGTGCGCTCAGCGAGATGAGTAGCCAAGCATAGGGTCCACTTGGGATCAACTCTGCAGTTGTTGGTGGCTTAAAACATAACACACATATACATGTTTCTCAATTAAAACAAAACAGACTAAGTTGGGTGGATTTGAAATGATTTCTAGAAAACCATAATATTAAATACTTTGTAGGATTATCTTGGGTCCTTTCAGTACTTAGCAATTGGTTAGAGAACCAACAATTCTTTCCACAGAGAATATTTTGTCTAGTGATTGTCTCTGAGGGAGGCAAAACTGAAGATTGAGTGACAGCTGCTATTTGCATTATAGATGTTTTCTAGAATTTGAGGAGATAGCATTGATGGTAGAACTTGATTATGAAATGAATATTGATAACCAAATGACTAATTAAAGAAGCTTAATGTTGAACAAAACCAAAAATCAGTGAAGATGTTAATAGGATTTTAAAAAAATTTTTATTTATTATTTATTCAATTGCACACGTATGCATGTGTGCGCGTGTGTGCGCATGTGTGTATGTATGTATGTGTGTGTGTGTGTGTAGAACCACGGACGAATTCAGGAACCACCATGGACGCCTCCACCTCCTCCTTGTTTACTTTGCCCCGGGATTCACAGGCTCCGCCCTACCAGGACCAGAAACACAGGCCGCCCCCGCTTCCACCCTGCGTCTATAAGTGGGGTCTAGGATCCGAACTCAGGACCTTCCGTCTTCAAGGCAGAGGCTTAACCCCTGAGCCACCTCTCCAGCCCCCAGGATTTTATATTGAATAGACTATCTTTTGTTGTATTTCTTAATATGAGAACACTCAAAAATTAATTTCCAGAACAGACAAGACAGAAAGGAAAAATCATCTAAGCAGTATCGCTAACATCATTGCTGCATCCAAAGCAATTTCAATCAAAACTGCAGTTTTCCTTCTGAGGCTTGAAGAGAAAGAAGGGGAATACTTGATTGAATTATGAATGACTAAATATGATTTATGGTTAACAGGGATAATGACCTCAGTCTTCCTTGGTCAACTGAGCAATTGGTTGAACAAACTGTCTTTTAAGGTAATGGGTAGTGGGACGAAAAAATCCTAAGCCCTGTAACTATATTTAGTAGCTCAAACACTTGTGTATACCTTTTCTTACATGTTAAAGTTTGCATAAAGTGGCAGAAATAATGATTGGAGTCATAATATCTGTATTCTCTGAGCATAATAGTCCTGTATCACAACCTTATATATATTTCTTCTTTGGTTTAACAAGGTAATGTGAAATTAGCATTTGGAAAAATCTTATAAATGCAAGTATTTTTAGAAATCTCACTTTCTTAAGGTATATTTAACATTCTTTTGTCAATGTGAAAAAATTACAGTCATTATAAATAAAATATGAGGTAAGTTGACCAAGTCCTTTTGTGTTTTATACAGGAAACTCTTCCAACAATGAAATGGAAAGAAAGAAAACTCCAGCAATAAAAACAGACAAGGTTTGTTGAAATAAAGAAAATTCTTTGTTAATAAACTGTATAGTTATTGAGTTCTTTATTGTGTCAAGTGTATAAAGTATTTTATTGTAACTATTATGTTATGGGAATATTCTTGTTTCCTCTTCCAGTAACAACTTTTTGCATTTCTAGCCTCGAAGATCAAATCAGTGTACAAGTCCTTGCATCAGAAATTTTTTCTCCAATATGTTTTCTTCTAATAGTCGCACTGGAGAATCTTCTTTTACTCAGACAGCTTACAGGTTAGTATTTTCTACTCTTAATTTATGCTATTTACACTTGATGTTTTAATCATGATTACTTTTGGTAGAAATTTAAACTAGATTCTGTAAGAATCTGACTTAGCCTTTTTTTTTTTTTTTTTGGTCTTTGTTTCTTTTGGAAAGTAGTCTAACTCTAGCAAAGAATACATGCTATCTTGTTAGCTTCTCTGTTGTAGAACGCCCACCTATGTGAACGAGCTTTATTTTTATCAAGTGTTTAGTATAATTTCTATATATGTTGGAGAAACAGGCTATTAATTGTGAGAGTAGGACCAATTAAAGAACTCATTTAAAGCAGTTCTTTTGGATACACAATGACTGGCAGATAGATTCTGAGCAAATAGATACTGAATTTGAATATTAAGTTGAAAATCAGAGTGGCTTAGTTGAATCAAAAAAAAAATAGAGTTGTATTTAGGATTTGACAGTATACCAAAGAAACAATTATGTATGAGTCACTTTTTTAAAAGTGAACTGTTTGCATTTTTGGTTGTAGTAATCAGACTTATCTTTATTTTCTTATTTAGTATTATGCTTAAAGCAGGAAACTATTATACTAAGAATTTCTCTCACTAATGGAGTTAATATCTGAATAGAAATTTTGAATTTCTTCTGAATAACTATTTGATTAAGTGTCTACTCTGAATAACTCTTTGATTAACTTACTCTGTAAGTTAATACTTATAGTTAATGAGAATTAGTGTGTGATGGCAAACTGCTGTAATCCTAGTAATGAGGCAAGACAATCATGAGTTTGAGGCCAACCTGACTGAATTGTGAGGCCATATTCTTCAAATGACAAGCAAAAAACCTGTCATTTTATTTTTAAATATTTTATTAGAGGAAAGAAAGGAGAAGTTATATGCATGCATGCTGTGGCACATAAGTAGAGGGAGTGGATAACTTTTGAAAGTTCTCCCCTTCTTCCATGTGGGCCTTTTGGGATTATACTTGGGTTACCAGGTTTATGAGCAGGTATTGTACCTGCTGAGCTGTCTAGCTAGTCTCTATCTTCTGTCATTTCAAATAGAATCAAGTATTATACAGTTCTATATAATTTGTGTTTATAATTTGAAAATTTACTTATATATTTATTTTGAAAGTGTTTAGTTGTTGTTCTCATAAGTATAATTCATAATGCTAGGTGTGGAAACTTAACTATTCTGTCATAACCTGATTTTAAAATCTTAATTTTGAATTCTATCTTTTTTTTTTTTTTTTTTTTTTTCCGGTGCTGGGGACCGAACCCAGGGCCTAGCGCTTGCTAGGCAAGCGCTCTACCACTGAGCTAAATCCCCAACGCCAATTTTGAATTCTAATGAAAGTTAAATTTTATCTTTTAGTACAGAATTTATAGAAGTCAATGAAATAAGTGCATTGATTAGGCAGAAGCGGCAGGAACTGGAATTGTCATGGTTTCCTGATACATTTCCTGGAATTGGAAGGTAAAAGAAAAAAAGTGCACTTGGGTTTATATACTCTTGTAAACACAAAATATAAGTAAGTATACCATATTTGATCATTACCTCTTTGAGGAAGCTTGTATAAATTAAATTTTGGTTTTCAAATACCTGATTAAAAAGGCACATGGGGCTTAGGAAATGGTTCAGTGGTTAATGTGCTTTCCAGGTGAGCTAAGTGCCTGAGACCCCCAGATCTCATGTGACATGCTCCGTAAGTCTGTCAACCCATCTGTAATTTAAGCCTTGGAATGTGGAGACTGTGATTTCCCACAGTAAGTTGCTAACCAGACTTGTCTTGTTGGTAAGCTCTGGATTCGATAGGACCCTGTCTGAAAAGAATAAGGTAGAAGAGAAGTTAAGGATAATTCCTAGTATCAACTATGGACCTTCATATATACACATATTCATGCACCACACATACACACCTACCATGCATATATGTCAAACATGCCTATATACATATACATGGCAATGCCCCCCCCACACGAAAATGGACAAAGGAAAATAAAGGACCCCTTAGCAAGCAGAGAATCCTTAATTTATCTGTTTAGTAAGTGTGTTTGTATGCTAGATTGATTAAAAGGAGGAACACCAAACTCGTAAAAAAAAGTCATTAGTTTTTAGCATTCAAACATCTTCCTCCCCTGGTTTTGCTTTTCCTGTCTGTTGAACAATTTTTTTTTAATAATTTTTAAAAACGCTTTACTGTTTGGTCAAATATCATTCCACCCTGGCAATCTAGTCCTTTCTTAAAAGTCCTGAAGCAAGGACTGGTGAGCCGACACAACAGGTAAAATATGTGCCACTCTGTAAAAGCTGTAGTCAATGGCGTTATCATCGGTTACATGCCATTTAATGGTGGCATAGACCTGAGAATCTTCAGAAACTCTTGGGCTATCTACCTCTCAGAAGTGGTAGCGACATGAATTCAGACAAGGTGGAAAGGAGAGCAACAACACCCTAAGGTTGTTTTCTGCCTTGCATGTCATGGCATGTGTACATCTACATACATACTCCCCCATCACACTCACATGCAGAATCATTCTATCCCATTAGGAAAATTATACACACAGAAAAATCCTGGATATTCTGGCACAGTCCTAGGTACATACTCCACCTTTAAATCAAGAGCCAACATAAAAATCAAGGAATCTTCCTGAAATTTATATTTATTCTGTACAGTGTAAGTTTTATCTATTGCTGTGATAAATTTGTATAAGACTTTCTCTCTCCAGAATTGATGTAGAAACATAAATAATATTAAAATCAAGAAGTCCAGATATTTGGGAACGAGCAAAATAGCTTTGCAGATTAGGTACCTACCTACCTGTAGTAGAAGGAGAATGCTGACTTTTGAAAGTTATCTTCTGATTCCCACATCCGAGCTTGAAAGGTGTACTACTTTTTCCATTTCCTCTGTCATGGTTTGAATGAAAACTGCCCCCCTCAAGTTCATATGTTTGAATCTTTAGCTGATATTAATGTTTAGGAAGGTCCTAGAACTTTTAGGAGGTGGAGCCTTGTTGGAGGAAGGCAGGTCACAGGGGCAGGTCTTGATGTTCAGTAGCCCAGCCCTGTTTCTGCAGTTTCCATTTGTTACTCTGCCTCCATGATGTCTGTAGTGACCTGAACTGGCTTCCTGTTTGCTATTTGCACTGTAATGAACTATGTTCTCCTCTGGAACCAAATAAATCTCCTTTTCTCCCCTTACATTGTGTTTCCCCTTAAAATGATCTCATAGCATCAGAGAAGACCCTCCCTCTCCTCTTCCCCCACCTCTTTCTCACATAAATAAATATTTTAACATCCAGATAATTGTTGTATGGGGTATTTCTTTACAATTGCATGTTTTTGTGCACTTATTAAACAGGTTGTATTTTTTTTTTCAAGCTTTTTTTTCTCCTTCTGAATCTTACTGGACTGAAGTTAGGAGATCGAAATTGAATATAGATGACTAAGAAAAAGCTTAGAAGTAGATTGTACTTGGATGCTCTTAATTTGTCATTGGATTTGCTTAGACTTTTGAAATTCTCAGTTCATGGATTTTAAAATGTGAATGGCAGAATAAAAATTCCTTCAATACTGCCTAAGAAGAGAGAAAAGATTGAAAGGACCGTGAGAATGTCTATTGTAAAGACAGAAATGTTCTGTTTCTTTTCTTTCTTGTTTTTATTTATTTATTTATTTTTGGTTCTCAATTTTTTTCTCTCTGTTCAACCTCCAGTTATTTATTTTGTTTTGATGTTTGTGTGTAAGTGTAGTCATGCACGTACCATATTATGCATTTGGAGGTCAGTGGAAAACTCTGGAGTCTATTTTCTTCATCCACCTCCAAGTGGGTTCTCAGGATTGAACTAAGGTTTTCTTGCCTGCACAATGAGTGCCTTTACCCACGGAACCATCTCATACCTATTTTGTTTCTTCATTAGTGTAGTTACATGGATACTTATATATGTATACTTACCTATATTATGCATACATGTATGAATATTGGTTCAAAGTTGTCAAATTTGAAATTCTCTTAGGAGCTCCCTCACTATCCCTCTTCCTGTAGGTGGTCTGAGGTCACCTGTGTTCCCCACTGTCTTGACCCAGAATACCCTACAAAATCAAATCTTCATGTTTCTAAAATTGCTAGGCCATCAAGGGGGTATGTGTATTCAAAAAGCCACCAATGATCTGAAATATTTTACTTTAAAGAAGCAATGTGTGCTGTTCTGGCAGTATAATTGTGAAGTCAGTATATGTGGCCAGTGTTGCAGTTCACTTGCATTGTTGTTGATAAATTTATCATCAAACAGCTTAAGAGAACAAGGGATTTATTCTCTTAGGATAGTCGGGTTTAACAGTTCTTAAGTCTAGCTTGAAGTCACACCATCACCAGGGCCAAGGGAACTGGCCATACCATCTCCTCATAACAGCTGAGAAAGGGATGATCCTTATTGCCAGACCAGCATGTCTGGCCACGTATGCACAAGGATGCCAACTTTCTCAAACAGGTCCCTCCATTTTATTCACTTGCCTAGGGATTAGTCCTACCCACCATGGACTGAACCTTCCCCATACACTAAACAATTTCTTGCCAGTTCTCTCTGGGTTTAACTACCAAGTTCTTTACAAATGTACCTAGAGCTCAAATCTTCAACTGTCAAGTTGACACCTGTGTCTACCTGTGACAGCCAGACTGAACAATGGGACTCAACACAGGATTGGTAGCCTAAAATGATATCTGCATTTTTATTGCACATCCTTAAACATATAATCACATTGACCTGAAGACTTGGGACATAGATTTCTCTAATCATTAAATGTATCCATGTAAGAAAGCAGGGAAGATGTATTGCCAAACTTACATTCTCAAACTAAGATGATTTTTTTTTATTGAGAAAAGAACAAACTGTTCCTGAACCAAAAAAGAAGGTTGCACAGAAGAAGCTGAAGAAATCAAAATTTATGGTAGAGGAATAAACTCACAAAATAATTGTGTAGGGCTGGAGAGATGGCTCAGGAGTTAAGACTCTGCCTCCCAAACAGAAGGTCCTGAGTTCCGATCCCAGGTCCCAAGGAAAAACGCCAGGCAGAAATGGCGGTGACCTGCACTTTTAGCCCTGGTGGGCAGAGCCTGGGAAGAAGGCGGTAGAAGCAATCCAGGATGATTCTTGAAGTCAGCCTTGGTCCTTTACAGGGACATACAGTGCCCTCTGATTCACACACACACACACACACACACACACACACACACGCAAAATAAAGTTAAAAAATATTTAAAAAGAAAAAATGATACACTTTAAAGAATACACAAGTTATACACTTAAAAATAAGCATTTCATGTTGGGTTTACTGTAAAGTAAGTAATTTTTTAAAGTGGCAAAAGAAAATGAAAATTTTGACAAATAAGAACTATGAGATAAACATTTGTACCTTAAGTTGCTTTTACTTTTCTTTGATTTTAAAGCTCTTTTCATTTATTGTTTGCAGCCATGTTTGGGCACTAAACAATTGAACTTATTTTTCTTAGTTATTTGGGCAAGAAATTTAAGCACTGTATCGTAGTATTGCTAACTTCATTTGGGGAATTGATAGTTTTAAAGTTGCTGGCTTAATTTTTTGACCACTTATCAAAAAATGTGTTTATTTTGAATTTTCAGAATTGGTTTTTTCCCCTGGAATATTGAAACAGAAGTTCTTCCTCTCGTTTCCTCTTTGTTGCCAAGGACTGTTTTTCCAACAAGTATCATATCATCAGAAAATTTTGGTAAAGTTTGTAAATATGATTTTTTAAAATTTTTAAAAAGTAATTATTAGCTTTTGATTGAAATATGAGTGGTGATTTAGAATAAGTGTACTCTTGTGTGTTTCTGTAAACAATCGGACTGTGAATTTGACTTTAATTACTAGAATAGATGGATGTTGGGGTATTATTCAGGTATGGTGCAATCCCATTATTTATAACTTTGGAAGATACCAGCACTAAAAGGTAAATGCCACATTCTCATGGAATTTAAAATTTTGATCTTTAGAAGTTGAGACCGAATGGTGGTTATCTAGATGTAGAAGTAGGAGTAGTCAAAGGATAAAAAATTTGAGTAAGGGAAGAATAAGTGATGATATCCATTGTTGAACATGGTGTATGCAAAAGGCTAAGTGAATATGAAAGATGCACAACTACCTTTCATAGATTTGTGTGTATGTTAGTTAGCTAGATTCTGTCATTCCACGAGGTATATATACTCAGAGCATGTTGTTCTTGGTGGCTACGTTGAGCTTCATTTGTTAATTTAATTTTCCATCTAGAAAACTTCTTTTTCAGTTGTAAGACTTGGAAGAATTAACTAGTTGTCTATTTTTTGTATAAGAGCCTAGCGTCTGAATCATAGATCTTTAGAATTAGTTGACATGTTCAGCTAGTTATGGAAAAGTCTTTCTATCTTTTACTCATGGGTAACATTTTTTTCTGTTAATTTTTAATCTATATGAAATATTTTCTTGTAAGGTTATTCACATCCGTCAAAATCTGATTGTCATTTATTTCAGAAGCTTTCAAATATTAATGACCAGCTGTGTGTGGTGGCCCATGCCTGTAATCTCAACACTTGGGAGGTGGAGGCAGGGGGGTCAGAAGTTTAATGATCTCAACTACATAGCAAGTTTAATGCTTTTTTTATGATACAAGAGTATCATATTTTTGGTAGCTACACATTTGTAGTTTGATTAAGTGTTTTGTTTCACTATATTACATTTTTAATTCTAAGGTAAAACTGTAGCCAAATTATGTTTTGAAACACATTTAAAACTTTTTTTTTTACCATTTTCAACATTGTCAGGTACTTTTCACAAGGCGTATGCATTGGGTCATACACAAGGAGGAGAAGAAAAAAAGCAAACTTCTAGCACACCAAATACCAGAGGATCGAGACGAAAACCTGCCACAACCACTCCTACAAGAAGATCTGCTCGCAATACAAGAACTGAGACAGCCAGTCAGTCACAGAAATGTCCAGTATCAAATAATTCTGGGTGTGACACCCCAAGTAACAACAATCCTTCTGTAAGTGTTTCCCCTCCAGCTGAGTCAGAAAAGCAACCAAGACAGGCCCCAAAACGCAAGTCTGTTAGGAGAGGAAGAAAACCCCCTTTATTGAAAAAGAAACTTCGGAAATCTGCACCTCCCCCTGACAAAACATCATCCAGTGATTCAGTAGAAGACACAACAGCAGACTCTGATACACCACCCATATTAGAGAAAGAGCAGCCATCAGATGTAGAAAGTAGTAATATTTGTTCTGTGCAAACAGATGTAGAAAATCAGTTGCCTAATTGCTTGAAAAGTAGTGAACAAACAGAAGAAAGTGAGGAACATACTGAGAACCATGATAAAAAGGAAGAAGAATTTTTATGTTCTGTACCTTGCACTGGAGATTCTCCTGTGCCAGCTGGAAAGGAGGAAAATCAGATCCTTGAGGATACAAATACAGAGACTCAAGTTTTATCTTTAGAAAATAAGGTTTCTACAGATACTTTGGTAAAAGGAAGTGAGTCTTCTGAAACTCAAGAGCAGGTACCTGGATCTTCAGAGTCAGAGGTAAACTCATTTGTATGTACAGATAATCCTCCAAATGATGTTCTTACATGTTTGGGATCTGGTGTTGAAGGAAACCAGTTGGCGTCCAGTCCCCTTGGTGAAGTGTCTGAAGCTGCAGAATCAGTAGTTAATGAAGAAAAAATGGAGACTTTCACAGTGGGAAGTATTGACATTAAGGATTCTGCAGTAAAAATAGAAGACTTTGTAGGGAGCCCTAAGTTAAAATCATCTGAGTGTGAAATTCCACATACCTTGGACACAAATTCTGAAGAGAGCTCAGAGTTACAGTTGCCTCAGTTGCTTAAGCAGGTTGAAACTGAAAATGCAGAATTAAATGCAACACCTGATGCCTCAGGAAATGAGTGTTTTAGTAGAAGTCAGGATTTTCAAAATAATGTATCAAAAACCGATCTTGATAACACCCAATTAGACAAATCTTTAGAGGCAAAGACAGAATCTCTACTTGTCCAATTAGACAAATCTTTAGAGGAAAAGACAGAATCTCTACTTGTATATCCCAGGCCTGAAGAGTTGCCTGACACACAGACTGAACAGAGTGAGAGGCATTTTAATGAAGATAATAATGAAATGATACCTATGGAATGTGATTCATTTTGTAGTGACCAAAATGAATCTGAGGTTGAATCATCTGTGCATACTGATTCAAAAAAATTGGATGAAAAGTCTGTGACACCAACTTCTGAAAATAAGCCATCTTTGGATCCTACCAGTGAGAAGGGCCAAACTGTATCCCAACCATCTGAAAGCCCAATAGATGTACTAGAGAAAGTCAAAAAGCCTCGTACTCGAAGATCTAGGTTCCATTCTCCTTCTACTACTTGGTCTCCCAACAAAGACACTGCAGAAGAAAAGAAGCGATCTCAGTCTCCATCTCCAAAAAGAGAAACTGGAAGGGAAAGTAAGAAGTCTCGGTCACCATCACCTAAGAAAGACTCGTCCAGAGGACGGCGGAAATCACGTTCTCAGTCCCCGAAAAGGGACTTGGCAAGAGAACGGAGGCGTTCTCCGTCTCGGTCTCCAAAAAGAGAGAGTACTAGAGAATCTAAAAGATCTGAGTCACTCTCCCCAAGAAGAGATACTTCTAGAGAGAATCGAAGATCTCAGTCAAGAGCAAAAGATTCTTCATCAAGAGAAAAATCTAGGTCACGGAGCAGAGAAAGAGAAATTGATAGAGAAGGGCAGAGGAGGGATCGAGATAGAGAAAGGAGAGGCAGAAGGTGGTCAAGATCCAGATCTCGTTCTCGATCCCCTTCAAGATTGAGAACAAAAAGTAAGAGTTCATCGTTTGGTAGAAATGAAAGAGACAGTTACTCACCCCGCTGGAAGGAAAGATGGACAAATGATGGCTGGAGATGTCCACGAGGAAATGATCGGTATAGAAGGAATGAGTCTGAGAAACAGAGTGAAAGTACAAAAAAGGAAAAAAATGACAATCCAGATACAGATGATCCAAATACCAGCAAGCATAGAAATGACTGTCCTACTTGGGTAACAGAAAAAATAAACTCTGGGCCAGACCCAAGAACCAGAAATCCAGAAAAGTTAAAAGATACCCATTGGGAAGAAAATAGAAATGAAAATTCAGGGAATTCTTGGAATAATAAAAACTTTGGTTCGGGTTGGATGTCTAACCGTGGCAGAGGTAACCGTGGCAAAGGCACTTACAGAGGTAATTTTGCCTATTCAGATCAGAATGAAAATAGGTGGCAAAACCGAAAACCCCTCTCAGGGAATTCAAATAGTTCAGGGAATGATTCTTTCAAGTTTGTGGAACAGCAACCCCAGAAGAGGAAAAGCGAACAAGAGTTCTCATTTGATACACCAGCAGATAGGTCAGGCTGGACATCTGCATCTAGTTGGGCTGTGAGGAAGACTCTGCCAGCAGATGTACAGAACTATTATTCACGGCGAGGGAGGAATTCTTCAGGTCCACAGTCTGGGTGGATGAGACAAGAAGAGGAAACAGCTGAACAGGGTAACATACTCTGCTTTTTTATGATTTGACTTTGAAGAAAGGTGATAAATGCAGTATCTTGTATGAATTGAAATGATAGTTTTCACTGTTAAACTGAGTCCTATTTTCTAAGTTACTTTACATAACATATATATATACACACACACACACACACACACACACACACGCACATTTTAGTATTATTTAACTCTTACACTCCAAATTTTGCAATGGCTTAAATATGTTATGCACTGTTTACTACAGTAGAAATTTGGAATGTTAACTGCAGATTTTTTATATCACCTATTTCAGATGTGCAGACTTGAATTCTTATTAATTATTGTTCTCACAAGTCTGTCTTCTAATACTTTTCTTTTCTGGCTTTTTTTTTGTTAAAAACATTGTGAGAAAAACATTGTTAAATCTCTGTAGTTGGTATAACTCATTTACGCTAGTTTAAGTTTTACGTGATCTTTTTTAAAGAGTTCCTTGAATTACTATTTCTTTGTTAATGTATCCACGTTTATTTGAATTCTAATTTTTTTTGCATGTATATAGAGTGTGTGTGTGTGTGTGCGTTGGGGGGGTATATCAATGGGACTGTGTGTCTCTGTGGTGGACCAAGGATGATTTTTGTCAATCATGCTGAATTGCTTCTACCTCCTTTTTGCTTCACTCTGGAATTTCCCAGACTCCCCATTTCAGAGCTGAAATTGCAGGCTGCTTCCATTTCCGCCTGGAAATTTCCAAGATCTGAACTCAGCTGCTTCTATTTGTGAGGCACAGTCTTAACCCCTGAGTTAGAATTAATTCTTTCAGACAACTAACTCTACATTTTTTTTGAAATTAAAAGTCATGCTATATTTGAAAGTGACAGGATGGCTAGATACTTGGGATGGTTTTGTTGTCTGAGCCTATTGATTACTGTTTGATTTTACTATAACCAGTGATTTTTAATTTTTTTTTTTTTTTTGCTTTACTGTTTGAAGAGATTGATAGTTGGATTTTTTAAAACAAGTCTTTTTCTTTTGATAGATTCTAACATAAAAGACCAAACAAACCAAGTTGATGGTTCTCAGCTACCTGTAAATATGATGCAACCTCAAATGAATGTAATTCAGCAACAAATGAATGCGCATCAGCCTATGAATATCTTCCCATATTCAGTGGGTGTCCATGCCCCTTTGATGAACATGCAGCGCAATCCATTTAACATGCATCCTCAGCTGCCCATGCATCTACACACAGGAGTGCCTCTCATGCAGGTAGCTGCTCCCACTACCGTGACTCAGGGACTCCCACCACCGCCACCTCCTCCCCCACCATCTCAACAAGTCACCTACATTGCTTCACAACCAGATGGAAAACAATTGCAGGTATGTGTTTAGCAACTTAAGTTCAATACAGTTATAAATGTTTAGCTATTAGGAACAAATGCTTTAAAAAAGGGCTTCCCAACATCTAGAAATAATAGTTTATTTGGTTGCATATGTAGAAAGTGCCTTATAATTTCCTCTTCATTTTCTTATTCTAAAACCGATTTCCATTCCAAGCAGAAAAATTAGTTGAGCATACATATCAAATACAAACTAATAACATGCTATTGTTACTATTAGTCATATTAAAATCAGGTGTCATACACTTTAAAATTTTAACCTGCTCTATTGGACTTTGGGAGGTGGGGTGATTAGGAATTGGTGCTTAATTACGGTAGTAAGGCTGTGTTGTCTTATTTTGGGAGGCCCCAGATGAAGGTGATTATTGTTCATTACTGTGTATGCTTTCTTATGAATTTGCCATTTTAAGAAAAAACAAATGCATGTACGAGACAGAAATTTTGAATACTTTTGTAAATGTGTTGCTTATAGTTTTGTCTACTTTTTAGAAACCCTAGAATACTGTCAATAGGATAATTGGGAAATGGGGATTTAGAATTTTGGTTTTGATGCCCTTTTCTGTTACTGACTCACTGCAAGCTACTGTTTTATTTCCTCCAGTCTTTGAAATGAAATGAATATACTTATTTCTGTGTGTTCCTGAAGAAACAAAGAACAGAGAAAATTTTTTGAACTCTTTTTCTACTTTGTTTTTGGTATTGCTGTGAAGACACCATTTTCTAATGTTATGTTCAAATATGGTGAAAAGATCACTGTTGAGTACAAGTTGTCTATTAACTGATCACTCTTTAAAACAGGGTCCTCCTAGTGCTTCTCATGTAAGTAATAACATGAGCACACCAGTCTTGCCTGCTTCAACGGTAGCCCCAGGAAATGTGGAAACAGTTCAGGGACCAAGTTCTGGTAATACTTCGTCATCAAGTCACATCCAAGCCTCTAATGCTGCTGTAAAATTGGCAGAAAGCAAAGTAAGTGTTACAGTGGAAGCCAGCGCAGATAGCTCGAAGACAGACAAGGCAAGTGCAAGGTTGAGCAACCTACATCATTCTGTTTGTGATAAAGATGAAAAACTATCAGCTTTCGATTATATGTGGGATTATTAATTTCCAGCATTATTTGAAGGGTTCTATCTAGATGGTACAATGCCCAGTAAATTATTATAATAATGTATAATTATTTTTAGAAATATTTGATGCACATGTGAGGAGATACATGTTTTTGTCATGTAATATTTGAATAAGTTACTCGTAATAGTAATATGTGATATTTTCAATTTCATATTTATTAAGGATTTTTTTCAAAAGTATGTGATTGGCAAATAATAATTATACATTTTCTTTTTATCAGAAGTTGCAAATTCAAGAAAAAGCAGCACAGGAGGTAAAATTGGCTATTAAGCCATTTTACCAAAATAAAGATATCACCAAGGAAGAATATAAAGAGATTGTGCGGAAAGCAGTAGATAAAGTAAGTTACAGCTTTAGTGAAGAGTTATATGCATATTGTTTTTGGACTATAAAGGAATGCTTATATGTAGTTATAAAATCTGGCTCCTGGTAGATCTTATCTGCTTTTTTGCCTTTTGAGTCAGTTCATGTGAGATACCCAGTGGAATAAATCTGACTGTCTCTTGGGATGGTTTTCATGGAACTTTCATTTTGTAAGCATGAAAAAGTTTTCTTCCCCTTTTTTCTTAGGTTTGTCATAGTAAGAGTGGAGAAGTAAATTCTACTAAAGTGGCAAATCTGGTTAAAGCCTATGTAGACAAATACAAATACTCACGGAAGGGAAGCCAGAAGAAAACTCTGGAAGAACCCATGTCCACCGAAAAAAACATAGGCTGAATTGGGAAGTGCTATAGAGGACATTGTCAAGATACCTGCAAAAAGTGCAATTGTGACATATACCATTAATTGAGAATCATACAGACTGTGATTGAAGTTTGTTTTTGATAAATTTATTTTTTTTATTGTAGGATATAATGTTTTGTTCTAAATACAGTTGTGCACTGCAACTTCTATATCTAACCCCCACCCCAATAAAAAAAAATTCAAGGGAAAAATCAAGGGTGTAATTGAATGTGCATTTTTATTAGGAATATGTTATAGTGTGGATACTGAAAGATGTACAGCTTTTTAATTAGAACAATGAATTGCATTAACTAGAAACTTCTGAGAGCACTGATTTTTGGAAGACATATATATATGAAATACTTTTATTCTGTCAGGCTAAAAAATAATCTTTACGATCTTTCCCCTCTAATTATAGAAGTTAAATAATGTATTGCCATTAAAATATTTCTGATATTAATAGAACATACTGACCTACCAGTTGCAAGGGTTGTGATGTGTATTTTTGAAACACATATCTGAATAAATTGTCTAGATAGAAAACTTAAGTTATCACAAATAATATTTCATGTTGAACTTTGAAACACTTCACCTGTTGAATCACCAAATAAAGTATATACTGCTTGTTTTTCTCTCATGTCCTATCCCAGTTGAGATGAAGCCTTTTGATTGGCTAGATTATAATTTAGGCAATTCAAAGTCTTTGTTGAATTTAGAAGGACAATTTGGATAAAATAATGACTTTTTAGAAATTAAGTTCTTTAATAATATCTTTTACCCATTAGTGATCATTATTTTTGCCAACTGGAGAATTGCTTTTTGATCATTTTTGGGGGGATTAAGATAGAAATTATATGGCCCATTTCATTGATTTCAGGTTGTTGCTCATCTGTCTAATCATTAAAGAAATTCTTTTCATACTTAAGAAGTATGAATTAAGTATTGATGAAGAGACAAGAAAATTCAGTAGTGGCATTTTAATTATGTTTCAGGAACTAGAGGTTTGTTTTTAAGTCTGGAATGTGGTAATGAAAGCTACTTTAAAATTTTCATTGCACCATTCCTTTCATTGGCATCTGGAAAGAATACTGAATTTTTTCGATAATCTTTCAGTAGATAGCTAATAACTGGGAAGGTGTTTAGATAATATGCTAATAGATCCAAGATAAATACAGGCCTCAGTAATCCTGACCCATTCACCTAACTGCTTAGCAAAAGCAATACTCTCCATAGGACTGTATTTTCCTAAAGATTATCTGTGTTTCAGTTTTTTTGTGCATTATGCTATCCTGGTGCTAGCTTTGATAGGCAAAATATTTTGAAATGTTGGCCCTGCCCTGTAGTGATTGCACTAGGTAGTTAATAAGCTTTGTTAGGTCACAATTGCAAACCCCAAAATATTTCCAGTTTTTGATTTTCATTCTACATTTATAATATGATATTTTACTGACATATATTTTTAATTAAAACTTTATGTTTAGATTATGATGAGGAAAGAAATTTGGAAGTATTTCTTACAAAATATTAAGATAGCGTTTCATATTCCGATTGCACACCTCGGTTGTTTCAGTTCAGATTCCACAAACAATGGTGTGAACTTAGGATCTGTTTTGACTTAAGATGGGTTCGTACTTTGAGATTTTTGTGGCAGGTCACGGTTTCTAAGTTGATTAATCATGCAATGCACGCTTCTCCTGCTTTTATTCTCATTGTCATTTGGTGAGTGGGGGACATTTTAAAATTTCTTTTATGTTACATTTGGCTTTTGAAAACTAAGTTTCAAAGAAAGAAAGCTAGGTGGTGTGGTGAAGAATCAAAGCTCCTTATCTTTGGTAGAATCATACTGCTTGAAAATAACATGGTCATATTTGACTTTTGAAAATTGGCTAAATGTTGCTGGATTAGAATTTAAATTTTTAAAGAATGAATTAGAGAAAACGCATGCTTTGTATCAAAAAAGCGCGTTTTACATTCTTGCTTTTTGTTTCCCCAGAAATTCACACCAATTTTGCATGTATATGAGCTTAATCAAAAGCACTGTGGAGTCACAAGTTCCTGTTTGTCATGATTTCAGTATTGACTTGACTTTTATAATCTTGGTCCTTTTAGCTTACTAACATTGACCCATGTTTTAGGTTGTAAAGGTGCCTGATAGTTATTTGTTATTTTAACATTCCAAAAGTGTTGCAACTGTCTGTTGTTACTCTAACTTCTACATTTTCTTCATTTTTCTCTAAATGGCCACAGTGTATGTACACTTGATTGTTCCATTCCCCCCCCTCCAAAAAATGTGGCTACAGAAGCGTAGTGTTGCCCCAAGTCTGAGACTGTATGAGGTTAGAGTGCCATGTGCTGAAACAATGCTCTTAAACAGAATGTGGTGTGTAATATTTTCTAATAATAAATTCCTTTGTAAGCAAAATAGTGTCTTTAAAATTTATTAAGTTTCCTGGGAAATGACTTTTCAATCATTGTAACCTTTCCAAATATGTATTGAAACATTTCTTGACTTTGTACCAAAGTAATTATCTCAGTTGCATTAATGTCCAGGGTGTAAAAGCAATCTCAGAGTTAGCTATAAGCATATATTTTAATGGTATTTTTTTTCCTAATTACATAGTCATTGTAGAAAGTTAGAAAAATATAAGTAAATTTCTAAGGGAAAAACTAAGAAACAAAAGGAGAAAATTCACCTGTAATTATACCAAAGGTGACCACTTTTAATCATGAGTACTACATACAGCTATGTTCTAACCTGATCTTTTCATTTAATGTATTGAAATTTTTTCCATCCTAATAAAAATTATTTGACAGTATGATTTTAATGACTATAGTATTCTATTACACAGTTGTACTTTTAAGACAATTCTGTTAGCATTAAGTAAGCTGGCGAAATACGAATATTTTAATGAACATTTATATTCTGGTGTGTATACATGCATACCCTAGGGATCCTAAGACTTGGGAGGTAGGCCTTCATCCTTGGTTATTTTGAGTTTGAGGACTGCTGAAATCACATGAGATCATGTTTCAAACAAAGCAAAGCCCTTTTTTTTATGTGGAGAAATATCTTTATTTCCACTTCAGGTTATTTGGTATATAATCCTTTAATGCCCAATGCCTTGGGAAATCAGTTATTTTTATGTAATTTTAAAAATTATTACTAGTGTAAAGCTTGTCTTCTTAAGTGACTTGTTTCTTAGGACTGGGAATGTATCATTCTCTCCCCTATATGAGATCTACTCAGAATTCTTCATCTCTAGTGTCTTTAATAAATGAAGGATACATTCTAATGCCAGCATGTGTAAATATGCCATGTTCTGTGTAATAACTTACACTTCTCTGTTTATGAAATGTAAGTACATTCAGGTTTCGGTTATTAAAAATAATGCTTAAAAATAATGGTATTCCCTTTGTTACTTAACACTATAACTTCTGTTTGTACTAGGTTGCATTGGATTTCAGAATATACACATTATACATTTGGATGAACATTTCTAATTTCTTTAACTTGCGGTGATGATAGTCTGTATTTAATTCCACTTTTGATGTTGGTACTGAACACATGATTAATTCTCCTTCCTGATGTCTTAATGAATATTTAGTTTGCCAGATAGTGCCTACCTCTGTATATCTGTCCTTTGATGCTCACATATATTGTCAGGTTGATCTTATCACAGCATTCTAAGAATAGCATGTCCATTAAGCCCATTCTAGTATTTATCTTTTCGAAAGTTGAAGTGTGTAAAGAAATACAGTTATTTGGCTTCTCAATTAGTGATGGAGCCAAGGTTGAAACCTAGGATTGGTAGATATCAGTCTTTTATTTGACTGAGCTCATGTATGTAAATGCTTATGTAGTATCCTTTAGAAGGAGAAGCTGAAGCAGAGATTTGGATAAAGAGGAAGCAGTCTATCTGCCGCAGTCAAGAAGGTATCCCTTCAAATTTGCTTTGTAGCCTTGGGAATGGAATCCAAGGCAAGTGCTCTATCAAGGTTCCACATCCCAGCCCCATCATAATACTTGGTTACAGTACTACTTTTAGTGGTGGTTAGGTTTATGCAGGGTGGTTGCAGGTTTCTGAAGAAAGTGAAATAAAGGCCCTCACAGATTGCTGGGATGCAAGGAAACTGTTCAAAGCCAGGTGGTATAGGTAAGGCAGTGCCACATGCCTTAGATGATACTCAAGGACTGGTTATGGGACTTTGGTGGGTTTAAGAAGAGATTGATTACTATGGGCCTAGTTTGGGTGAGCTTCTGTTACTACATTGACAAATGTACTAAATTATATATATATATTTATACACACCTTTATTCCCACAATGCATCTTGTGTTAGTCTTGTACTAAGTTATACATTGCCATAAAAGTAGTACATAGAGGATTCTCCCTGAAAGTTTTCTTTGACACAGTTTGCCTTATTGGGCATGCACCCCAAACCAGTCAAAGCCAGATCAGTCCTCTTTCATAGGTGGAAGGCAAAAATACCATAAGTGATCTTCACGTGGCCCAAATAAAAGTGATGAAATAATTGTTTAACTTTATAAGTTAGTTTTTAGAATTTCATCCCACTTTTGGTGAATTTTAATCTAATAATGGCTGTGGTGGGAGTATATGTTTACTATTTTCTTGAAAGCCAATTTTGAGCTATGAAGATCGTGTGTTCTTCCCATGACGTTCCTTTCCAGTCAGGAAAATTAGGGACTGAGGGCCAAAAGCTATGGTTCATTCATGTAAAGGAGTGTTTATGCTAATTTAGATGTTTGCAGAAAAGAAATTTGTACTCTATAACTTTAAACAGAGAAAGCAGGGTACAGACTATTCAGCTCTCTCCCCCTTTTTGAGGTGGTCTTGTTTCAGCATCCTCAGGAGGCTCAGTCTTCCTGGTTCAGTTTCATGCATGCCAGAAGTATATGTTTGAGCTCCCATGCCTGCCAAGGAATCATCTTTTAGAAAAGAAGGAAAATATCCCCTAAATTATTAGTTACAGGATTTACCTCCGTATGGAAATGCTTTGAGAGTTCTGCACTCGGTTGAACAGTGAGGCAAGTGTGTTTCCTCTGGCAGTTCGTGGCTCTGAGTCTCAGTGGTTGCCTCCCGCTGACTTGGTGGCTGAGAAGCCTGATAGTGGTGAGGAAGTGGCCTTAAATCATAGCTAGCTTGAGCATGCTTGAGTCCTGCGGAGCACTAGCTGGTGGAAAGTAGGGAGAAGCTGCGATGTAGCTTGTAAGGGTCAGTGTGTCAGCTCAGCCAGAATGGTGCTACAGATGGCGTGGTTGGTCTGCCTTGCAGCCTAGCAGCTGCTGTGCCGGTCAGTGATGGCTCCCATTCCTTCTCCCTTCCTTCAGACTTCTTGTGGAATTCCTGCAAGAATAATTAGAGATGCCTTCCTCATTGTCTTCTTGCACACAGACGTGCACACATACATCCCTATGCTCATGTGGAGGTCAAAGGATAACTTGAGTCTGTCCTGTTCTATTATGTGGGTTCTGGGAATCAAACTGTTTCGGTGACAACCATCTCACCAGCCTAGCATTGTTTTAAAAAAAATTATATACTGTCTAATGGAGTTTCAAATTCTAAAATCATTCTGATACTACATTTTAAAACCATACCTAAATTTGTTATTTTTTTGAATACAGGTCTGTATGTGCCAGGCTGTTCTTGAATGCACTATGTAGCTGAGGGAGAGCTTGTACCTCTCTTCTTTCTGTCTACACCCGAACCCTGGCATAAGTGCACCATTGCATCCAGTTTATCGCAGTGTTTATAGCAATAGCCGATAGCGTGTCTTTTTTAGCTTTCACAAATGTAGTCTTCCTAGTCACAACAAAAGTGGCTGATTGCTTACCCCCTTGACCTAGAACTTTGTATTCTCTTTTTTTGCATTCCTAACAACCCTGAAAATGCAGGGCCTACTGTTGACTTTATCATGAAACTGAAAATTTTGAGTACTGTCCAAGGTTACACAACCAACCTCCTCGCTGGGCTGAACCGGGGCCTTGTGTGTGCTCTCAGCCATGGCATGGTCCACCCAGGGAAGTGCCCTCAGGTTTATTTAGTAACCTGGTTTCAGTGCCTTCCTTACCCACTGAGCCATTGGGCACCAGTAATGACATACACACACTGTTGTCTCTCCCCAGAGTAAAATTCTCAACACTTACCGAGTCAGAAGTAGTCAAGTGGCCACTTCAACTAGTCTCTTCTAGTTTATTCTTGAGACTAAGGAAGAAATTTAAGGTAAAAAACTAGTTCAGACACTTTCCCAGCAGAACTTTAATCAGGATCTCGGGCAGTCACGAGTGGTTCCGTTCCAGTGAAGGGCCCACCCAGTAACTTGTATCCACTTAGCCTGGGTATTGCTGAGATGGGTCAGAACTCAGCATCTGATTCACAGTGTCCTGAGCTCCATGGCTGTTATTTACTGGTAACATTTTGGGCAAGTCCTTTTCCAAGTAACAGAAACCATTGAAGGGCATCAGGAGATAACAGAAAGAATACCTGTAATGATTGTAATAGCTCCAACTGGAAGCAAATACTAACAGTGCTGGAGTAGTGTTTGACCATGAAAAGAAATGTTCATACTTTTAGCAATATAGGCGAGTCATCAGTATTTTTTATATTAAGCTAAAAACTAAGTGAAATAGTATTAGAGACTGCTCACAGCACAGTTATTCCATGTTTAAAATTTTGCTTTTGTAAGATTGGGCCCTTTCAAACCCCTGCTCCTTTTCTAGTTACTCTTTAAACTAATAACCAGTTTTAAATCTGTATCGGTTTGTGAAAAGGGGACTTGAAACTGTCTTCACACACGCTGAGGTCCAAATGGAGTGTCAGGTTTGGTTGCTCAGAATGCTGAGCGCGTCTCAAAGGCCAGTGCTGCCCCCATTAGTTTAGGGAGCACAGAGCGTGCACTCCAGAGATCCCTGGGCCCTCAGCCAGATGTGTTGAAACTGCTCATGTTTGATTTCCACACTGCACTCTGCAGAGTTCTTAAGGCTCCATCATCTCACTCCTGCATCCAGTTGTTTCATTTGGGGGCATTTTTTTGTACAGTAATGTACAGTTCGACCTGATAGTAGTTAAGTGTATAGCCTCCTCTTTTGGTTAGCCGGGGCCTCAAACCATTACTACTAGTAGGTGTCCAAGGTCCACCAGCCAGCTCTCCATCTATCCAGCACAGCTTTGTAATTCCAACTCTGCTTGTTGTTTTCTTAGGGCAGTTTTACCTTTTATTGGGCATTGTTTAAAGTTTGTCCTAGTCTATCCTTTCTTCCTACTGCTGCAGTTCTGAGTGAATGAGTTAAAAACGAGATTCACGCAT